>JAZAVI010000229.1:0-257121 GCA_036326025.1 Chrosomus eos
ATAATAATATTAATTTAAGCTCCTTATTATGTAGCCGAATCTGTGCTGGTTCCGATTAGCCACCTGCAGTTGTCCGTTTGTTTTGCCTCCAGCTAGCGCCGTGACGTAACTGTGACGTCGGCGCAAAAGGGGTCTATTTTGCGTTTATTTCTCCCCGACATTGCTTCACCCCTGATAGCTCAGACACTTCCCTCCAAATCTCGAATTTGTTAGGGAAAGCATATATGGAGGTGGATGATAACTGGGAGGTCTCATTCGACGATGTTACTGAATTTCATAGAGTGGATGACTTATCTCTCTGTATTATTAAAGAGACGGCCCGAGCCATTGGCCGTTCTATGGCAGCACTAGTCGTCTCAGAGAGACATTTATGTCTAAATCGCTTGGGAATCGGAGAGAAGGAGAGGGCCTTTTTCGCCTTCTGGCCTCTTTGGCGACGAGGCAAGAACCACTGTCGAGAGGCTTCAGGAGGCAGAGCGACAATCAGATATCCCCAGTTGTCAGTCCAGGTCTCATGGGGTTGCTGCCAGGGGACAGCCTCATGGGACAGCGCCGCCAGCTCCTCATATTTTGAGAGGGTTTCCTCTCGTGCCCACCGTATAAGGCCTGGAGCCAGAGGCAACACTCTCAGCCGAAGCCTTCTAAGCCTAAAACAGATCTGAGGAATGTTATTCAGGCTAGGAAGGCCTCAGCTAAGAGCGCCTCGGGATGCATCGACTTCCAGCAAATGTATTGCACAGAGTGTTCCTTCAACATCTAGAGAAACATTCGCTACCTGTAGAAAAAAATTATTCGGTTAGTTCCTGCCAGAAATCTGCTTCAGGTCACCGAAAAAATAAGTACAATACCTGAGGTCAGTCCTGAGAGACTGATCCCCCTAGTAGATTATTTAGACACCTGGAAGGTTCTTCAAAATATATCTGAATGGGTCCTGAATACAGTTGAGAAAGGATATAGAATCCAGTTCCGGTATAGACCACCTAGATTTAGTGGTATTACTTACACACTCCTGATCAGGATCAGGTGATGTAACATGAAGTCCAGTCTCTCTTAGCTAGGAGCCCATATGTGACCCCGCCTGTGAACCCCCGGTGTTATGTAATCACATGAAAAATAAACGAGAGCACACAGCGTAACGAACTGATCTCTTTACTTTTCGTTCTTCCTTTTCACCACCTCTTCTCTCTCCCTCCTATCCATATCTAACCCAATTATCTCCATCTAGCGGACATTTATCAAATCACAACGTAACAAGAGAACACAACATTTCCCCCTGACTTAAATTATTCCTTCTGCAGTTACAATCACATTGCTAACAATATATTCAGTCGTTTTATTTTCTTACCCGATTTCTTTACTTATATTAGAACCACAGACCAACGTCTGACAATGTCTAACAATATCTCTTACAAAACACATATAGCACGAACATCCTTTCAGTTCAAATCACAACTTTCCTGAACTAAACTTCTGGGTTTTCTTTTCTTCCCCTACTGTTACTTTCTACTTTGCCTACTACGACAATTTAAGTTACATAGTCTTTCAACCATACTGGCTTCCTTCTACAACGTCCTTCCAAGTGGTTGTTAGCACTTCCAGGTGGTGCAGTAGAAGTTGACTCAGAGTGTTCAGGAACCTGAGTAAATTCTGGGGGCAGTGGTGCCAAATGAGATACGTCCCAAGTACGTCCATCACTCAGTTCAAAACTATGTGTCCCCTTCCTTCTAACAATCTGCATAGGGTTGCTGAATTTTGATTTCCCTTTTCTCACTAGCACAGGTTTTCTCACCCGTACGAAGTCACCTTCCTTGAGCCCTGGAGTCTTTGCTTTGCGCTTTGTATCCAGGTATGCTTTCATTTTCCTTTGGCTTCGCATCACTTTTGTTTTCAGCTTTTTCATAGCCGGAGTCACATTGCACTTTGGAAGAATTGTCAATTTTGTTCTCATTTTTCTTCCAAACATCAGCTCAAAAGGAGAAATGCCTGTCGTGGCATGGGGTGTAGCTCGGTAAGTTTGCAGAAAATCCGCAATGAACGATGTCCAAGGGGCTCTCTCCCTTTCTGCAGTCAGAATAGCCTCCTTCAACACCTTATTCCAGCGCTCCACAGCTCCATTTCCTTCCGGGTGATATATAGAAGTACGGATGTGCTTTACATCCCTTTCTTGTAGGAATAGTTTGAACTCCGTTGATCGGAACTGCGGTCCATTATCACTAACCACCTCCAGAGGGTTCCCTTTCTGGCTGAACACTGACCTCAGAAAACAATTAATGGTAGATGCAGTCACGTGAGGTGCAAAAGCTACCTCTGGCCATTTTGAATGGTAGTCAATCAATGTGATAGCGTATCTGCAACTAACAGGACCAGTGTCGAAAGGACCCACCACATCGATGCCCAGTTTCTGCCACGGACCTATTGGATAGTCAACTGGAGTAAGTGGTGCATGTGTGGTTCTAGCAGTTTTATCATTGAGTTGGCAGGTGACGCAGGTTGCAATTGTGGACTGTACCTGCGAATCCATCTTAGGCCACCAGTATAGCTCCCTAAGCCGCTGCTTGGTTCTTACAATGCCTTGATGGCCATCATGAGCGAGGGTGACCAAACGTGAACGTAAACTAAGTGGCACAATCAGTCTGTGTGGTCCTCGTAGCACATACGAGTCCAAAATAGACAGTTCGTCTCGTATTAGAAAGTACCTGTACATGTCAGGATGCAGGGTTTTGGATGTAGCGGGCCAGCCATACTCTATGTATTGACGAAGTTTGGCAAGCTCAGGACACGAGGAACTCTCCGCAGCAAACTCAGCCACAGGAACAGCTGACAGGAGTGTGGTGATAGCAGCAACAGTTTCGGGTTCCGAATCAAAGTCAGAATTAATGTCATTTGGCAATGGAAGACGCGAAAGACAATCTGCTACCTGGTTGTCAACCCCCCGTCTGTACTGCATAGTATAGTTGAAGCAGAGCAATCTGGCAGACCATCGTGCTACTCTCAATCCAGCACGTCCCATACCTTTCGAAGTCAAAAGGGTGGTTAGGGCTTGGTGATCTGACCTTAATGTGAAGTGTTTGCCCCACAGGTATGTTCTCCAACGCTCAATGACCCAGACACAAGCAAGGGCTTCTTTTTCAACAACAGAATATTTCCTTTCTGCCGATGTCAACGTTCTGGATGCGAAAGCCACAGTCCTTTCTGACTTATCTGGATGGAGTTGAGTCAGGATGCCACCTACGCCGTAGTCTGAGGCATCTGTTGTAACAATTGTGGGTAAAGCAGGATCAAACAAAGCCAATGCAGGACTCTGTGCAATTATTTCTTTTACTTCCTTGAAACTTTCATGTGCTTTATCAGTCCATGCAAAATTTGAGTTTCCTCTAAGGGCATCTCTCATAGGCTCAACAACAGCTGCGTAGTTAGGAATGAATTTAGCATACCAAGCGGTGAGGCCTAGAAATGATCTTAGTGTGGCCGCATCCGAAGGTGGTGGAGCATTGCGTATTGCTTCCACGTGGCTGTGATCAGGCATCAGTCCCTCTTTGGAGATGGTATGTCCCAGAAAGGTGAGCTTCTCCTGGCGAAATGTACATTTCTTCTCATTTAGATGGAGACCTGCTTCTTGTAGTTTGTGCAGCACTATTTTTAGGTGAGCATCATGGCTAGCAATAGAGTCACCAAACACAATTATGTCATCCAGATAACACTGGACTCCTGTAACACCCCTGAGAATAGTAGACATCATTTTTTGAAAAGCCGCTGGGGCTGACGCTAATCCGTAGCAAACTCGCTTGAAACGAAACAAACCCTCATGTGTTATAAAGGCAGTAAGGTCCCTACTGTCCTCATGTAGTGATACCTGATGGTAAGCATTTGCCAGGTCGATTGTAGAAAACATCACAGCCCCTCTCAACTGTGAAAAGAGTTCTTCAATGTGTGGAATGGGGTGGCTATCCACAACGATTGCTTTGTTGGGTTCCCGAAGATCCACACACATTCTGATGTCTCCAGATTTCTTTTGAGTCACTACGATGGGCGAAACCCAAGGCGAAGCATCCACTCTTTCAATAATATCTGCTGCTAGTAGGCGGTTCAGCTCTGCAGACACAGCATCCCTTACAGAAAAAGGTAGTCTACGTAGCTTCTGTTGCACAGGAATAAAGTTTTCATGCATTTTCACTTTGTGTACGAAGTTCTTTGCACAGCCAAAGGATGGCGTATCAGTATGAAACACTTGTTGCACTGACTGTTTGGGGGTGAGTACTTTATTTCCTGTTATGCACAAATTCAAGGAACATATTAAGTCCATGCCCATAAGTGCGTTTCCACTTTTCACAATATAGAATGTGGCAGGTACTGAATGTTCGCCATGTCGGGCAGACGTCTCAATACATCCCAGCACTGGAAGATCCTCTTTTGAATATGTGACGAGACGCACATCTGACTGTTTCAGAGATAGTTCAGAGAAGTATTGCTTATATATATGCTCTGGAAGCAAAGATACGGATGATCCAGTATCAACAATCAGTTCTTGCATCGTAGTACCAGAAAATGTGGCCATTTCAATGTCACACACAATTTTGTTTGCACCAGCGAATGTGTTAGTCATGTACAAAACAGTCAGTTCAGGGACTTCGATTTCTCTGATGTCTTGTCTTCGTCCAGAGCGGCACACTTTTGCAAAATGTCCCATTTTACCACATAATTTACATGTCTTATTTAAAGCAGGGCACTGCTTGGAATTTGCCAAATGACAGCTGGAATCACAGCGATAACATTTGCGTGCAGAATGACTCGAAGTTTTACCTTGTATGGTTCTACGCATAGTCGTTTCTTTTTTTCTGACATATAGCCGTTGGACTGGTAAGTCGGCAGGTTTTGCAAATTCACTCGCATGAGCCACGGCATTTTCCACTTGAACGGCCACTTGCACTGCTCTGTCTAACGTTAAATCTGCTTCAAGTAATAAGCGTTCACGAATGCGGGTGCTGTGCACTTTCTCCACAATTTGATCTCTTAGCATTTCATCTTCTTTGTCACCAAATGCACATAAGGACACCATATCACGAAGCGCGGCAACATACTGAAGTATATTTTCGTCATGCCTTTGCTCCCTTTGACGAAATTTATGTCGTTCAGCAATGACATTGACTTTCGGTACAAAATGCGTTCTGAGAGCCGTAAGAGCAGATGCATAGGTCGTACCGGTATTAGGAAGAGTGTAGAAAATTCTCTGCGCTTCTGTGCCCAGGCAGTGAAGTAGTGTAGCACGCTTACGAGTATCAGGCCAGTCATCTCCCTCAGCATGAATCGCCAACAAGTAGTTCTCAAACATTTGCGTCCATATCCCAAACGGAACTGCAGGCTCACCAGGACATTGCAAGTATGTAGAAGGAAGATGAACTGCCATCCTCGTCGCCAATTTGTTATGTAATCACATGAAAAATAAACGAGAGCACACAGCGTAACGAACTGATCTCTTTACTTTTCGTTCTTCCTTTTTCACCACCTCTTCTCTCTCCCTCCTATCCATATCTAACCCAATTATCTCCATCTAGCGGACATTTATCAAATCACAACGTAACAAGAGAACACAACACCCGGCTAAAGTCGCAGAATCTAATTATGAGTAAAAGAGCGTCAAAGTAGTCATAGCCATAAATAGGACAAAAATAGGTCATGTGTGTTTATTGTTGTAAATGATAGATTATTCCAAGGGTTTTGAGATTCAATACTCAAATTTTAATTTATAACATGATAAATACTAAAATTAAGGATTTTATTGACACTACGTTATACTTTTGCGCAACAAAAAAAAACGGACGCGGCCCACGCGGGCTTCCTAAACATTGATTTCAATCGTCTCCTCGTTTATTTTTCGGCGTAACAACACTTGCTTATTCTTATCATTCAGTTCAGGAACTTCTTTTTGACTTATTTTCTATTAGAAAGAGTAAACAGACCTTAATATCAATCCGCACGAGCGGCAATCAGGTCAACACAATGAGAAAAAAAAAGCGACTTCAGCAGCCGGGTTCAGATGTCTGAGGAGATTTTTTTGGTGTCATCGCCAAACATTTAACTTAAGAACAGCTTATGTGTTTTGTAGCTCACTATTCTGCCAATAACATTGATTTTATTTGCGTCATATAAGTGTGAATAATATAATTCATTTGCTGGAGTAACTGTTAACTGCGTCGTTTTGACATCTGACATGGCAGCACGAAGCATGCAGGAACGTAAAATAGCTGATTGCTTAAACAGCTTGTTAGATATTAATCTCGGTGGAATTGCCCAAATTACGATTTAAGGGGTTATAGCGGATTATTTTCTGGAGGATAATGGTGATGATGAACAGGACACATTCTTTGACGAAACAGACGAGGAATTTGACGGTAAGTTTTTCTCATTTTTTTTTTTTTAATGCTAAATATGTAATATACTGTCAGTGTTCAGCCAATGTAATGCTAACACAGAATTCATCCTGTGATGCAAACATATAGTGGATTTAAATGTTTATTACATTTGTTGGTTGGAATTGAGTCAGTTTAAATTAATTACGTTTATGACATGTGTTTATTTGTTTGTTTGATTACACTCTGAATTGAAGCCATAGCCATGTTTCTTGTCCATATGCCCTCCCCTCAGTTAATCTGATCCAGTCTGATATTTTCATATAAAATGCTTCATTATCCATTTTAAATGTGTATTTAAAATTGATAAATCCCCCCGCCCCCCATGTTTAGTTCTCCATTTGGGTCTCTTGCTTTGAATTGTAAAAATTCTCCTTGTTTTTTCAGGCAGTGACCAACATGATGAGGACGAGCCAGTTAGTATTAGTATTAGTCTGGCGAATCTGAAGAGGGAACACCAACAAGAAGAATTTGCTTCTAATGCTGGAAGTCCAGATGTGAAACTAAAAATAAGTTTCTCTTGCAAGTATTTCAATGCTCAAAAGTGTTCTTCATTTTTCAAGGAGGGAGAGTTGCTGTCACTCAGGATGAGTCATTTGGAGATGGACAATACTGTACTTGACATGGTAGTTTTAGCTCAAATACGAAGTCACTTGCACTGTGAGGAAGAAACCGCTAAATAAAAAAAAATGATCACAGACTTTTGTGAATAGAATCAATGAGATTATTAAATATTTTGCATCTAGACAATTTTAGAATGTGTACAAAATTTGAGACTGATCTGTTAAAGGGATAGTTCACCCAAAAAGTAGAAGTCTGTTATTATTTACTCAGCCTCATGTTGTTCCAAACCTGTATGAGTTTCTTTCTTCTGTTTAACACAAAATAAGATATTTTAAAGAATGCTGGTAACCAGACAATTGGCTGCACCCATTGACTTCCAATGGGAAGTCTTCCCCCCTATAGAAGTCAATGGGTGCAGCCAACTGTCTGGTTACCAGCATTCTTTAAAATATCTTATTATGTGTTAAACAGAAGAAAGAAACTCAAACTGGTTTGGAACAACATGAGGCTGAGTAAATAATGACAGAATTTTAATTTTTAGGTGAACTATCCCTTGAATTTTTGTTTGTTTGTTCTTTTACTCCAGATTTACTCAATGTTACACCGTGGCCCAGTAAGAGAATGAGATTTTCTGCCGAAATGTTACATGTTAATTAATTGATATTGATATTATATTTGCACTGATATTTCATTTTAATTTCAATTCAATTCAATTCAAGTTTATTTGTATAGCGCTTTTCACAATACACATTGTCTCAAAGCAGCTTTACAGAAAGTGCATTTCAGAAATGTACAAAGAAAAATACAGTTAGTTAATCATGTATAAATTTAGGCATAACATATCGCCGGTGTTTAGTCGTCTCTTCACAGGCGTCGAGTCGTCTCTCCATTGGCGTTTAGTCGTCTCATCACAGGTGTTGGGGCATCTGAAGTCTTCGTGAGAGGCTGGATACAAACTGGAGCTGACGAACGCTATTTACCTCGGGACTAGCGTCCCGAGATAACAGCAGAAAGACAGATGGGAAATAATTAGCATAGCTGATGTTCATAATATTAATGCATTCGAACTGATTCAGAAGTAGTATAAAAGGTAAGTGAATGCTTGGTTAAAGAGATGCGTCTTTAATCTAGTTTTAAACTGGGACAGCGAGTCTGAGTCTCGAACAATATCAGGAAGGCTATTCCAGAGTTTAGGAGATAAATGTGAGAACGCCCTCCCTCCTTTAGTAGACTTAGATATCCTAGGAACGACCAGAAGCCTCGAATTTTGTGATCTTAAAGAGCGCGATGGATTGTAGGGCGATAGAAGGTCTGTTAAATACACAGGAGCTAAACCATTTAGAGCTTTATAAGTCAATAGTAATACTTTGTAATTGATACGGAACTTAATAGGTAACCAGTGTAGAGATGATAAAATTGGTGTTATATGATCATATTTTCTTGATCTAGTAAGAACTCTAGCGGCTGCATTTTGCACTAACTGTAGCTTGTTTATTGAGGATGCAGGACAACCAGCTAATAAAGCATTACAGTAATCTAGTCTCGAGGTCATGAATGCATGAACTAACTTTTCTGCATCTGAAACAGATAGCATGTTATGTAGCTTAGCAATGTTTCTAAGGTGGAAAAAGGCTGTTCTTGTAACATATGAGATATGATTTTCGAAAGTCAAGTTGCGGTCTAGTATAACACCCAGGTCTTTTACTGTAGTGGATAAAGTAACAGGACATCCTTCTAAATTAAAGTTGTATTGTAAGGGATTTTGTGGGTAGTTTTTTGGACCAATAAGTAATACCTCCGTTTTATCTGAATTTAATAGCAGGAAATTACACGTCATCCAGCATTTTATATCTTTTAGACACTCTGTCAAGTTAGATAAGTTAGTGTTTTCATCTGGTCGTGATGAGATATATAATTGAGTGTCATCAGCATAACAGTGAAAACTAATTCCATGTTTTCTTATAATATTACCAAGTGGCATCATATATATTGAGAATAGCAGAGGGCCTAGGACAGATCCTTGCGGCACTCCATAGTCTACTGATGTTATCTTTGATTTTTCCCCATTTAAACAGACGAAATGGTAACGGTCTGATAAGTACGATCTAAACCAGCTTAATGCCTGTCCCTGAACACCAGTGTAGTTTTGTAGTCGATCTAAGAGTATTTTATGATCTATAGTATCGAACGCAGCACTAAGATCAAGTAGAACTAGTATTGAGATACAGTCTTGGTCAGAGGCTAAGAGTAAATCATTTGTAATTTTAACTAGCGCAGTTTCTGTGCTATGATGCGGTCTGAATCCCGACTGAAATTTTTCGTAGATATCATTTTTTTGCAAGAAAGAGTACAATTGAGCGGACACAATTTTTTCTAGTATTTTAGACATAAATGGAAGATTTGAGATGGGTCTGTAATTTGCTAGGTTATTTGGATCTAATTGCGGTTTCTTAATGAGAGGTTTTATTACTGCCAGCTTGAATATTTTTGGAACGTGACCTAAAAATAAAGACGAGTTAATAATATTGAGAAGAGGCTCTTCCACTACAGGTAACACTTCTTTAAGTAGTTTAGTGGGTATTGGATCTAATAAACATGTTGTTGGTTTAGATGCAATGATTAGTTTATTTAGTTCTTCTTGTCCTATAGTTGTAAAGCGGTGTAGTTGTTCTAGGGGGGCCATAATTGAGGCCGAGTCATAAGACACCATAGAGGATTGTACATTTACAATTGTGTTTCGGATGCTTTCTATTTTCTCATTGAAGTAATTCATAAAATCATTACTACTATATTGTAACGGAATATTTTGCTCTGGAGATGTCTGATTATTTGTTAGTCTAGCCACGGTGTTAAATAAAAACCTTGGATTATTTTGGTTATTTTCAATTAATTTGCGGATATGCTCAGCCCTGGCTGATTTTAGAGCCCTTTTATAACGTGACATACTGTCTTTCCACGCGATTCTAAAGACCTCTAAATTAGTTTGTTTCCATTTACACTCTAAGTTACGAGTTTCTCTCTTGATAGCATGCGTAGCACTGTTGTACCATGGTGTTTTAGTTTTCTCTCTAACCTTTTTTAATCTAATTGGTGCAACAATATCTAGTGTACTAGAGAAAATGTTGCTCATACTGCTAGTCATTTCCTCTAGTTCATCTGTTTGTTTGGGTTTACTGAGCAGCTGAGATAGATCAGGTAAGCTATTTGAGAATCTATCTATAGTGGTTGGAAGGATTGTTCTGCCTGGTCGATAACGTGGTGCAACATGACAAATTTCAGCAGTGCGTATTATGCAAGTTACCATGTAATGATCAGTGAGATCGTCACTTTGCGGTATAATATCTATATCGGTTGGATCGGTTCCATATGAAATAATTAAATCTAGTGTATGATTTAGCCGATGAGTGGGACCACTGACGTTTTGCTTCACCCCAAAAGAGTTTAATAGATCTCTAAACGCAGCCCCTAACGCATCATTTGTATTATCTACGTGTATGTTAAAGTCGCCAATAATTATTGCTTTATCGACATTGACCAATAGGTCTGAGAGAAAGTCTGCAAAATCTTTTAGGAAATCAGTATATGGCCCTGGAGGTCTATATACGGTAGCCAATGCTAGAGATAATAAGGATTTCTTTCTTACATCTAAGAGCGTAACATTTAGCACAAGTACTTCAAACGAATTAAACCTATGACAAGTTTTCTGAGTAACATTAAGAATATCTCTATAGATTGTTGCAACACCGCCGCCACGACCGATCAGACGGGGCTCATGCTTATAACAGTATCCTGGTGGAGTAGACTCATTTAGACCGAAATAATCATTTGGTTTAAGCCAGGTTTCAGTAAGGCACAGAACATCGAAATTATTATCTGTGACCATTTCATTTACAATAACCGCCTTAGGTGTGAGCGATCTAATGTTTAGAAGACCTAGCTTTAGAAACTGTTTTTGTTCACTGATATTTAGATTTTCTGGTTTAATTACAATAATATTCTTGCTAGATCTTACAGTAGATTTGTTGTTTGGCTTCACTAAGCGAGGAATAGACTAGGGCTGTTTTCGACTAAGGATTTTCATAGTCGAATCTGATTCGTTAGATTTTGCCGTAGTCGACTGATAGTCGATCCTTTTTTTTTTTTTTTTAGATAGCAGCTTGATTTTTTCCATTCAAACAAAAGAGCTAAAAAAATTAAAAGAAAAACATGGTTTGTAACAAATACCTTTTATTCATCTAAAGCCAGATGAATAATTTTACATATTATAGGTTTCGTTGAATAAGCGCAAGAGATGGAGAGAGCGAGCGAGAGAAATTGCGTGTGTGTGCTAGCATTAATTACACGCGCGCACAGAGAGGGAGAGCGCGAGAGACCTTGCGTGTGTGTGCTAGAGAGTAGGCTACTCATTAATATGCACACGTCTCCCCAAAAATTATACTAATATAGGGTTTATGTCTGTATTGACAAAAGAGTGGTAGAACTGTTTGTTTGTAAAGTTAACAAGCCTTACCCGTTTCAAATGAGCCATGTTGGTTGTCGTCGTGTGATATGAAAGAAGCTGCTGGCACAACTTGCACTTAACTTTCAAATTCTTTGGGTCATCTTTAACCTTCTCGAAATACTCCCACACTTTTGATGACTTTTTAGAAGCCATTGTGAGCCAATAAATCCGTAAATGTTAACAAATGTGGTCCAGACGTTACAGGCATGTAGTGTGCTGCTGCTGCTTGGTTGCATACCGCACGCGGCGCGCCTATTTTGAAATAACGAACTTGAGCGCGCAAAAGACGCGATATGTGAACACACCCCCTACTATTCGACTATGAGGTTCATAGTCGAATCAGACCTCTCCGAATCGAATCGTCGAATCCTCGACTATTAGAAGTCAGCCCTAGAATAGACACAGTTTCTATATAATGTTCTACATTGGTACTTATATCAATTAAGTTGGGACAGCAAAGACTATGATTTGGACTTTGACTTACTAGTCAGATGGTGTGTAGCGTCTTGGAGATGTTGTCCGACAGAACAGCCGCTCCGACTCTGCTGGGGTGCAGACCATCAGGACGGAAGAGCCTAGGTCGCTCCCAAAACAGATTCCAATTATTTACAAAGAGCAGTTTCTGTTCATTACACCATGACATTAACCATTCATTTAAAGCAAATAATCTACTAAACCTTTCTTGTCCAAGTCGGTACGTGGGAAGCGGTCCAGACACGACGATCGTTGCTCTAGGCGATGTGCTGCGTACCGTCTCGATCAGGCTCCTGTTGTCCTTCTTCAGAACCTCCGTCTGCCGCAGTCTGATGTCATTCGTCCCCGCGTGCAGCACGACAGCTCCGACGCGCTCGTCACCGTTCAGGATCTCGGGAACCTGCGCAGCGACATCAAGAACACGAGCACCAGGAAAGCAGTGAGTGCGCACCTTACCTTTACCCGAGGTAGCACGGACATGGCGGACCATGGAAGTGCCGATGATCACGGCGTCGTTGCGTTCCGACTCGCGAAGAGGGGAGAAGCGGTTCCGGGTGGAGATCTCGAAGACCGGGAGGGGCGGAGAGGTTCTTGCTCTGGTCCTGGCTCGTGTCGTGACCCAGGGTGCAGGAGTGATTGAAGGCAGAGATGATCGCGTCCTCCTGGGCAGAGAAACGCACGGAGTAGACGAAGTCGGAGTCAAAGTCACAAAGTTACTAACCACTGACTTGTGAGCATCGGCGCGTGATGTTTCTGTCACATGTCTGTCCTGTCTTGTTAGCACATGGGTGTTTTGTTATGTTGTGCCATGTGCTGTTGTGATTGTTTGATCCCTCCCCCTTGTTACCTGATTAGTGTTTAGTTGTTCCACCTGTCCCCTCTTGATTTGTTCCCTATTTAAGTCTCCTCTTGTTTGCTGTCTTGGTCGGATCTTTGTATTATGTCTCCCATGTTCCTTGTGGTTCTCGATGTGTTTATGGTCAGTGTATTGTGTTTCAGCTCAGTTAAGCTTCAGTTTTATGAAGTATGTTTTCCCCCCTCGTGGGTTTTTGTTTTTGTGTTTATTTTCATTTAGTAATAAATATTCCCCCTTCTGTTGCACTTGAGTCCTCCTCTCCACTTTTTGTAATCCACCCGTGACAGAAAGATCCGACCACTGAGGACTCAGCAAAATGGAGGACGAGGAGTCCAACTGGGATGAGAATTATTTTGACGACGATTATTTGGATTGCCCGGACTATTTCGTCGCCACCTTTGGGGCAACCCAATTTTCATCGGGTTACAGGGACAGCTCGGGACCTACTTGTCACCGTCACAGACGGAGAAGGAGGAGGAAATGCCGTCTGCCCAGCGAGAGACTGTCCACGGCCCGTCTGCCGAGCGAGAGACTGTCCACGGCCCGTCTGCCGAGCGAGAGACTGTCCACGTCCCGTCTGCCTTCCTGAGCTGGGACTATCTGGAGCGTCTGGCCCGGATTTTGGACACGCCTGTTCCAGAGGCGGAGCCCACGCCTGTTCCAGAGGCGGAGCCCACGCCTGTTCCAGAGGCGGAGCCCACGTCTGTTCCAGAGGCGGAGCCCACGCCTGTTCCAGAGGCGGAGCCCACGCCTGTTCCAGAGGCGGAGCCCACGCCTGTTCCAGAGGCGGAGCCCACGCCTGTTCCGGACCCTGTGTTTGTGTCTGTGTTTTTGTCTGTCCTTGTGACTGTTTCTGTTTTAGTGTCTGTTCCCGAGCCGGTGTCTGGTCCTGAGAGGGCTTCACCGCCCTGGCCGCCCGAGGGGTCTTCACCGCCCTGGCCGCCCGAGGGGTCTTCACCGCCCTGGCCGCCCGAGGGGTCTTCAACGCCCTGGCCGCCCGAGGGGTCTTCACCGCCCTGGCCGCCCGAGGGGTCTTCACCGCCCTGGCCGCCCGATGGGTCTTCACCGCCCTGGCCGCCCGAGGGGTCTTCACCGCCCTGGCCGCCCGATGGACTCTGTGTTTTTCCCTCACCGTCCAATGAACTCTGTGTTTCTCCCTCACCTCCCTATGGACTTTCTGTTTCGCCTAGGTCGCCTGATGTCTCTGTCCCTCCCGTCCCACCCTGGTCTGTCCCTCCCGTCCCGCCCTGGTCTGTCCCTCCCGTCCCGCCCTGGTCTGTCCCTCCCGTCCCGCCCTGGTCTGTCCCTCCCGTCCCGCCCTGGTCTGTCCCTCCCGTCCCGCCCTGGTTTGTTCCTTCCTGCCCCGCCCTAGCCTGATGGAGCGTCTGGTAGCCGCTCCGTAGGGAGGGGGTTATGTCACATGTCTGTCCTGTCTTGTTAGCACATGGGTGTTTTGTTATGTTGTGCCATGTGCTGTTGTGATTGTTTGATCCCTCCCCCTTGTTACCTGATTAGTGTTTAGTTGTTCCACCTGTCCCCTCTTGATTTGTTCCCTATTTAAGTCTCCTCTTGTTTGCTGTCTTGGTCGGATCTTTGTATTATGTCTCCCATGTTCCTTGTGGTTCTCGATGTGTTTATGGTCAGTGTATTGTGTTTCAGCTCAGTTAAGTTTTATGTTTTATGAAGTATGTTTTCCTCCCTCGTGGGTTTTTGTTTTTGTGTTTATTTTCATTTAGTAATAAATATTCCCCCTTCTGTTGCACTTGAGTCCTCCTCTCCACTTTTTGTAATCCACCCGTGACAGTTTCAAGCGCTGATCGCCGATCTCGCAGCTCGGCTTGCTTCTCCAGCAGAACACGAATCTGCTTCTCCACCGACTCCAGCTCCAATCGTACCGAAATCAGCTCGAATGTGTCCTCCTCACCTGCACTCAGAGGTAACGTTAGACACACATCCGATATGTTCGCCATTATAACAGATGAACAGTAAATTAGTAGTAACAGTAAACAGTAAAGCAATCCGATTGTTTTTTTTATAAGGAATAGTATCGAGGATAAGTTCACATGATATAAAAATAGAAAGTGCCTGTTTATAATTGAGTGGTAAAGAAGAAAATCAAGGATTAATGAATCAATTCGACGGAGCTCCAAACACAAACACAGACCGCACTCGCATGCGCTTATGCCCCGTTGATGCGGGCTCTAAGCACAATCAACGTGTGTCTGTACTTTCAGAGAAGCTTTCAGAGAAACGGGTGTAAGATGAGACGACGCTCGATAGGCGCGAGGCCACGCGTGAAATGCTAGCAGGCTAAAGGCTAGTAGCCGAGATTCGGAAAGTTGGATCTAAGTAGCGATATCAAAGCAATCCGATTGTTTTTTACAAGGAATATTATCGAGGATAAGTTCACACGATATAAAAATAGAAAGTGCCTGTTTATAATTGAGTGGTAAAGAAGAAAATCAAGGATTAATGAATCAATTCGACGGAGCTCCAAACACAAACACAGACCGCACGCGCATGCGCTCTCAAGCTCTCCGTGGATTAATCCTATCCAATCCTATCCAATCCTATCCATAAATATCACGTGCAACCAAACACTGAAGTCATTTTAAGCTTTTGAGGTTTTTTGGTGAAGTTTTAGATAGTAATTCCCATAGAAGTATGTATGTCAAACTTTTCCAACACTTTTCTTTTGATTAATTATTCTGATACTGGCATCTCTGTGTACTTTTTTTTTATAAATCTGAAAATCACAAACACTCCCTCAACAGAAAGTATGATTTACTGATGTTTCTAATCTTTCTCAGCCCGTCTGCCTGTTCCTGTCATCAGCAGTAACTCTTCACACTGTTCTTCATCTTCGTCATCATCATCATGTTCATTGGTGTGTTCATCAGTGGTGAATGTGAGTCATGTGACTCTCTCCTGGTACAGAGGAATGAGTGTATTGTCCAGCATCAGTGTGTGTGATCTCAGCATCAGTCTCTCTCTACCTCTGGAGGTGGAATATCAGGATAAAAACACCTACAGCTGTGTGCTGAACAATCCCATCAGCAACCAGACCACACATCTGGACATCAACACACTCTGTCACACATGTGCAGGTACCACAGCACTGATATTAGCATTTATTGACTGATCTGATCTCAGTTTGATGTGTTTATTCCTCAGACTCTGTCCACTGTTGTGGTCCTACTGAAGCGGTGATCCGATTGGTCCTCTCTGCTCTGGTGGGCGTGGCTACTGTCATCATTCTGGTTTATGACATCAGATCCAGAAGAGCTGAACGAGATCAAGCACATATTTACACATCAGGTACATTATTGATGATGTCATTTCTCATATAACTGATTTTGCTGTTATAAATGTATGTCACACATAGTAATGGCTTAATCTTTTTCAGGAAGTATTGAATTAATCATGTAAAGATATCAGAGGACACTTTCATACACACAGTTATAGCAGGCGATCTGTTCCTGCTCCATTAAACCATTAGAGAAACTCTGAGATCAGTCTGAGAGGAGAAACAATCGACACATTTGATCAGAAATGAAGAACAAACGTCCCGAAGAGAGTTACAGGAGAGAGCAGAGACAAACACTCACAGGATCTCATGACACGATCAAACTGTTGCTTTAAGGTGTTTTAAACATGTCATGGGTCAGTTTATTTCTGTTGAAAGTCACACCATTGACTTACAGAAAGTTAAGGACTGGAGCTCACAGTGTGAATGATCAAAGTGTGAATTAATCATCCAAAATAGAGCTAGATGGTCACATGCATGAACACTGAATAAATAGGCAGATATTTTAACTGGTTGTAGTTTGACTTCACTTTACTACAGAGCAGCTTCACATCAGCGCGTCTGTCATTTTATTACTGAACCAGTTTTGAAGAGTTTGTCGTTTCATATTTGTGGACTGAAACTGTTGAAGATGTTTCTCCCTGTTTTGCTCTGTTTATGTTTCTGGCGCCTGGATGGTGAGTTTAAATGTGTTTTTATGACTTCATTTGTTTCTAAATCAGGTTCACATTTTGTTTCTCTAAATGTTGGTTCTATAAAAACACTGAAGCTCAAACAGCAGCAGCATTAGTTTCAGTGTGACGTGATTCTGTAAAGTAAAAGTGTCTTCTGTGTTTGCTGTTTGTGGAGCTCAGACCGCAATAACAGTAAATTAGAGTTGTAATATGAGATGCAATGATTAATGCCATTTTAACACCATTTTGAGAGTTTTAAAGGGTACCTATCATGGAATTTTGAAAATTACCTTTCATGTAGTGTGTAACATAGATCTAAGTGAACAAAAACATCCTGCAAAGTTTTAAATATGAAAGTTCACCGTATACAAAGTTATTGTCTCTCAAAAGTAAGAGTCGACTCTGAGTCGCTGATATGAATCGATAGACAAACGATGCTTTCTCTCTAACTTTCGAACGTCACTTGTACTAGTTATTTGAATTTGACACGCCCACTCAGTGCGCGCGCCGAGCAGACAGAGAAACCTGACAACATCATGTCGACGAGACTCTGTTCTGAAGTGCGAATCAAAAGCAAACTTTTTTTTCACTGCCCAGGGACAAGCATGTGAAGACTCAGTGGCTAGAGTTCATATTTACAACTATACCACACAAGTATAGCCACCTTGAGCTGTGTTCGCGTTATTTTAATGACGATCGCTTCACAAACACAAAGTCGCCTGATACTGAAGGAACGTTCAATACCAAGTTTATTTAGATCAGCTTCCTCCTCCGAATCACAACCTGTAAGTACTATTAATAATTGTTGCTTTTATGTGTGTGTGTGTGTGTGTGTGTGTGTGTGTGTGTGTGCGTGCGTGCGTGTGTGAGAGAGTGAGAGTTAAGCTCAGCAGCTTCTAGGTCTCCAATGTCATTTTTTTTTTTTTTGAAATATGTGAAATTATGTGAAGCGTATTGTAGTACTGCAGTGCTTTATCAATATGTTTAAGCTTTGGGCTAACGCAAAATATAACTGACTGCGTCATCTGACCAATCACCGCCGATTAGCGTCACGCAAAAGAGGGGTTTGGACAAATGAGTCGTCAAACGAATCATTAGGGAGTCGGTGAGCAAATCAGGTAAAAATAAATGCATATTATAAGACAACAAAAGTGTTTTTTGTCATTGCATGCATGTAAAACTGTTGTTGGAGACTCCCAGAACATTATTAGGAACATTTTAAATGCCATAATAGGTACCCTTTAAGAGTGAGATGGTGAAATCCCAAGTTTCTATATGCACTTAAAAAACATGACCTGAACGAACCATGAATTAGGGCTGACTTCTAATAGTCGAGGATTCGACGATTCGATTCGGAGAGGTCTGATTCGACTATGAACCTCATAGTCGAATAGTAGGGGGTGTGTTCACATATCGCGTCTTTTGCGCGCTCAAGTTCGTTATTTCAAAATAGGCGCGCCGCGTGCGGTATGCAACCAAGCAGCAGCAGCACACTACATGCCTGTAACGTCTGGACCACATTTGTTAACATTTACGGATTTATTGGCTCACAATGGCTTCTAAAAAGTCATCAAAAGTGTGGGAGTATTTCGAGAAGGTTAAAGATGACCCAAAGAATTTGAAAGTTAAGTGCAAGTTGTGCCAGCAGCTTCTTTCATATCACACGACGACAACCAACATGGCTCATTTGAAACGGGTAAGGCTTGTTAACTTTACAAACAAACAGTTCTACCACTCTTTTGTCAATACAGACATAAACCCTATATTAGTATAATTTTTGGGGAGACGTGTGCATATTAATGAGTAGCCTACTCTCTAGCACACACACGCAAGGTCTCTCGCGCTCTCCCTCTCTGTGCGCGCGTGTAATTAATGCTAGCACACACACGCAATTTCTCTCGCTCGCTCTCTCCATCTCTTGCGCTTATTCAACGAAACCTATAATATGTAAAATTATTCATCTGGCTTTAGATGAATAAAAGGTATTTGTTACAAACCATGTTTTTCTTTTAATTTTTTTAGCTCTTTTGTTTGAATGGAAAAAATCAAGCTGCTATCTAAAAAAAAAAAAAAAGGATCGACTATCAGTCGACTACGGCAAAATCTAACGAATCAGATTCGACTATGAAAATCCTTAGTCGAAAACAGCCCTACCATGAATCATTAATTTAATCCTTCTATCGTTTCTTAGGCGCGGGTTATTCAATTTTATATCAATGCGCCACTTCAGTTAAGAGTCTGGAGGCTCTTTGTTTGTCTTTGCGTTCCTTTGGGGTTCCTTTTGTCTGCGTAAAAAAGGGGGTCCCGGTCCGTTGCGTGGCTGACAGTCTCATGCGTGGCTGACGGTCTCGTGCCTGGAAAGATGTTGGGCGGCCAATCACATGATGTGTTGGCAGATGGATGAAAGTCCTTGAAGAGGGAAGCGGCCCTGCAGTCGAAACGTTTCAACAAAACTTTGCAGCAAAACGTTACTTAGAACCCAGACTCTTAACGGAAAAGTAAAGAAAACTAAGAAAAGAAAGAAAAGTGAGACGAGTAGTTAGATGGCTCGAATGAAGCTGTTGTTTAACCCATGATCTTCTGATCTTAATTTGGGTTATTGGTATACATCATTGGTTCCCAACCTGGGGTCCGGAGTTCACAGGGGGGCGCGGGAGCATGCTTTGAGGTGAATAAAGATGCATAAAATGTTCTACTAATAATTTTATATACAACTTTTTTTTTTTAAATCATATGCTAACAAAGCCGATTTCAATTACAACTTCGTTATTTCAAATGTAGGCGCGGTGCGCGTGGCAAGCGCGCTCATAATGTGTAGGAGACGCCGGCGCGGCCACAACAGTGCCCAACATCAAATGGCAAACATAATGCAAGCGGAACGAAACTGCTCGTTATTATGTGGTTGACGGACCGTTTATCAGTTTGGACCAGTACAGCGCGAGCCGATCGTGATCATGCGACGCTGTTACTACACAGCGCTAATAAGAGATCCAGTAAAGAAAGCATTTGAATTTGCCACAGAAGTAATAACATCGCTGCGAGATCTAGAGAGAAACATTCACATTTCTCCGTTATTAACGGATCAAACAGCACGTGGAAACCAGGAAGAAACATTGTGCCGTGAATGAACTATCCAGTGTCCAGATCTGCAACATTCACCATGGATTTACTGTAGTATAACACTAACCTGCAACCCTGGTCTGCAACCATGAAAGTTTTGCAGGAATAGTAGGCTATGCCTTCAAGTAACATTACGTCGGTTTTATTTTGACATTATGAATACAATTGCTGCCCTCAAATGTTAATCTGAAATAAAATAAACCTTGGTTTATAACTACTACAATATTACATTTCATTTTTTCCAAGAAGCTGTTTTGTTTTATATGCTCCTAAGAAAAGTCAATTATAGCTCCAGAATTACTCAAAGTAAAAAATAGCGCACTTTATTATGTTAGTTTTAATATATAAAAAAAAGAATTCAAGGAAATTTCTCTGGCATTTCTTTCTTTTTGCTGTATCAAAAACGTACCGAACCGTACCGTGACACAATATATATATTAGTGCTGGGAAAAAAATGAATTGCAGTCGAAATAAAAGTTTGTGTTTGTATAATATATGTGTGTGAACTGTGTATAATTATTTTGTATATAAATACACGCATATGCATGTATTAATATTTTTTTTTGCATGTATATACATTTATACAATTTATATTATATATAAATATAAATAATTTATATATAAATAAATACAAATATTAAATATATACATGCATATGTGTGTATTTATATATACAAAATAATTATACACAGTACACGCATATATATTATGCAAACACAAACTTTTATTTTGGATGCGATTATTTTTTCCCCAGCACTAATAATTTTTCCCCAGCACTAGTCACGGATTGTTAAATATGTACATAGGGGGGGCCCCAAGGAAAAAGGTTGGGAACCACTGGTCTACATGGTAACTTGTCGGTCTATAGCATAACTTTAGCTCTTCGGCATAACGGCAACATAACTCTCTAGCATAACTCTAACATAACTCTGTTCGGGTCTAAGATTTTAAACTCAAAAGTTTGTCCAGCCTCCTGGATGAGCTCTGACCAATTAGACACTGTCGTTATTTGAGAGGTATTTCCTTCAGCTCTCATCGTAAATCATGTGTTCTGGTTCACCCTCAAATCCTACAGGAGTGTTTGCTAGTACAGATGCAGTGAAGTCACTGTCAGTTATGGAGGGAGATTCAGTCTCTCTAAACTCTAGTCTCACTGACATACAGAACGATGAAGAGATAATCTGGAGATTTGGAACGAACCGGGTTATTATAGCTAAAACTGATGGAGTGAAAAATATCATCCCTGATTATCTTGATGGGAGATTCAGACACAGACTGAAGCTGGACAAGAAGACTGGATCTCTGACCATCATGAACATCAGATCTGAACATACTGGAGATTATGTAGTTGAGATCAGCAACAGCAGATCATCGTCTATATACAGATTCAATGTTACGGTGTATGGTGAGTCAAAATTACACAATAATAATCGTTTATTAAATATTTTTACACAAATAATAATTATTTTTTAATAAATCTTAATGAAATTCTCTTAAACACTAAGAAGGCTACACGCCTTCGCCGTGGCCGGCCAAAGACCCACGGAGGCCTGAAAAATTAACACCGCCGTGGCCACCGCACAGCTCCGCCCTGGACGCCCGAGGGTCCCACAGCTCCGCCGTGGCCACGTCCACAGCC
This sequence comes from Chrosomus eos, assembly GCA_036326025.1. Classification (NCBI taxonomy): domain Eukaryota; kingdom Metazoa; phylum Chordata; class Actinopteri; order Cypriniformes; family Leuciscidae; genus Chrosomus; species Chrosomus eos. The sequence continues at coordinate 21,543 of JAZAVI010000229.1, forward strand.
TGTTCCGCCCCGGTTCCCTGAGCTACCAGCTCCGCCCTGGAGGCTTCCCGTTCCTGCACCACCACGCCCTCGTCAGCCTCCAGGGCGCCCACCCTCCCACCCCTTTGGATGTTATACGGTGCGAGGACGCGCCTGCGGGGGGTTCTGTCACGTTTTCAATATGTTTGAGTTCTGTTTTGTGATCTTGGTTTCCCCTGTCTTTGTTATTTTGGTTTAGTCCTGTTATTAGTTCAGTTTTGAGATCTTGTTTTCCCCCGTCTTTTGTGATTTTCGGTTTAGTCCTGTTAGTTTTTCCCGCTCCTCGTTTGTGTTCAGTTTCCTCACCTGTGTTCTGTTAATTATCCAATTATTCCTTGTGTATTTAAGCCCTGTGTTTTCCCTCAGTGTTTGTTGATCGTTGTCAAACACATGTGTAAACACATTCTTGGGTTGCTCATGCTGGGTCAAATAAACAGCTGGTTGGGTTATTTTGACCCAGCAACAGGTTTATTACTTTTTCATTCTTTGCGGAACTTTCTGGATTTTTCACTTCTGACTCGAGGAGCACGACGCCACTCGGAGCGGGCAGTGTTCTATGGTAAGTTAATATGAATATTTACCTATATTTTTAAAAAGTTGTGGTAACAGCAAGCTAATTTCACTTTTCAACATACAGTCTTTGATATGGAAGTGTGTGGGGTAAAGTAGATTTTTTGACAAAATGCCGCATCGTTAGTTGTAAAGCAGCTATATCAGCAGCCTTTATGAAATATACAGTTTAAATTGTAAATTCATCACCAAATTATCGTATTCATTGTGGACGTTGCACATTTAAAAGCGAGGAAAGCGTTTTGAATAAAACTGGTCACGGTATAACGCGCAGTAGGCTATGTTTTATTCGAGTTGTGTGTGGAAAGTCTTGTAACAACTTAGCTCTATGAAATATTAAAAATCAATAATAACTTGTTATGATTAATTATGAATATTTGGGCCAGTTAATTGGATTAACTTGATGTGGCTAAATTAATATTACAATCAATGAATCAGTTCGTCCAACAAACTCTTTTGATTATTCATTTATTCTATGAAAAGGGTATCTTCTAGCCTGGTTAAAACCAGACCCTTCTCAGTTGAAACTGAGTTAGGGTCTGGCAAAGCTTCATAGACAAATCATTTCCAAAGGGGCGTCACCAACGGACGTAGCTCAAATGCCTCTGGGCGCAATTGGATAGACCTAAAACCAATCAGAGCGATGAAGGAGATGACGTATGCAGAGCGACGTTCGTCTGTTAGAACAACTAAGTTAGAATAAACAAGCAGACATTGATTAGCTACTTGCTCTACGTTTATTTAAAATGAACAGGAAGACAACTGGAAGTGAATGTGCTTTTCATTAAATAAATCACACACAGTAAACAAAACCTAATGAACTTTGGGTAACACTTTAGAATACGGTTCCTTTGTTAATGAATAACTACACAAGAACCAATGAGTAACTCAATATTAACAATCAAGTAACTACTATTAACTAACAAGAAACTCTGATTAACGAACTAGTAAGTAAAAGCGCACAGATGAAAGTGGTAGTTCACTATTAACTAATCAATAACTACTATTTTTTTAATGCTTCCCAGAGAACTACTGAAAAAAGTTTCATAATTCATGCAAAACTAATCAATAACCAATGCAGGACAAATGACTAGCACTACATTAACATTTTAACTGCTACTGCAAATGATTATCATGGTAACTAACTAGTAATGACTCAAGTGTTACTACATACTTCTATGGTAATTACTAATTATTTGGATCCGTATTCTAAAGTGAAGATCATGGGAACTAACTAGTAATGACTCGAGTGTTACTACATACTTCTATCGGAATTACTATCTAAAACTTCACCAAAAAACCTCAAAAGCTTAAAATGATTCATCATGACTGAAAAAATTGCTGATTTTAACATGAAGCATGGAACAAGTATGTAGTAACACTTGAGTCATTACTAGTTAGTTACCATGATCTTCACTTTAGAATACGGATCCAAATAATTAGTAATTCCCATAGAAGTATGTAGTAACACTTGAGTCATTACTAGTTAGTTAAAAAATAGTAGTTATTGATTAGTTAATCGTGAAGTACCACATTCATCTGTGCGCTATTACTTACTAATTCGTTAATCAGAGTTTATTTTTAGTTAATAGTAGTTACTAGATATTTAATAAACTTTTTCAGTAGTTCTCTGGGAAGCATTAAAAAAATAGTAGTTATTGATTAGTTAATAGTGAACTACCACTTTCATCTGTGCGCTTTTACTTACTAGTTCGTTAATCAGAGTTTCTTGTTAGTTAATAGTAGTTACTAGATTGTTAATATTGAGTTACTCATTGGTTCTTGTGTAGTTATTCATTAACAAAGGAACCGTATTCTAAAGTGTTACCGAACTTTGCAATTTAGAAGCGCAAACTGCGTCGGTGCGGTGAGAGACGTAGCCTACGGCTCGAGCAGATTCGGCTTGAAGTCGTTCATCCTCGGATGCTGCGCCGCGGCGCGCTGTTACAAAAAACCCGTGCACACAGGCAACCGGGGTCTTGCGCACCGAACGCGTCATTTTTGCCCAGCGCACATTCACGCTCGTGCGGACGCGTCGAGTATAAACCGGTATAAACAAGGCTTTACTCCTGGTCAGTGTGCGCTCTGGTCGGTAAAGGGGCACAGCCACAGACACTCCCGAATCATCATCTCCTCCAGCAGGAGCAGAAGCACCACTAACTCCGCCTCCGTTTCCCTCGTAAGCTGATATTAGTATTTAAACATTCTCTATGATAAATGTTTGTGAAAAAAATATTTTAATAACATGGTTTTGGCGGTTATAGAGTTCTAATGACGGTGTTCAACTATAACCGTCAAACCACTAGCTCCACGGCGGCATCTATCTTTGCAAATGTACAAAATCTGCTTCACCGTCGCTGTGCTGTCGTCATCGTGTAAAGCCCGCCCCAACGTTTCTGATTAGTGCCGCGATTTCGGCGGATTGGAAATGGACTTCAATGAGCTCTTTGCCAGACTAACTTTCAGAGCAAATCTAAATTTGTCGAAGTTGTCTGGGTTTTCCCAGGCTAGGTATCTTCCATGGCCACAGAAGAATAATTATTTCTTAGCATGTACAGCGCTTTGAGCATGTAGTAAGATCAAGATCGTATAAAAGACTTTGTTTGCAAGCAGTGAAGCGGAACCAAATGCATAGTGCACAAGTTTTATTAACCAAATCACAAACATAACTAAACAAACATACATAAAATGTATGTATGTATAAAGGGTAAAAGGGTGAGGGATAGAATGAAAATGGAAACCGGAAATGGAACTTGGAGAAGATACGTGTACCTATTAAAATAACCATCAGCGTTCTTTGAATTGATACTTGCATTTTTAGTGCCGGGTACACAGTTCTTGAAGTTGTTGAAAATTGAGGTTGTTGATGGTTCCGTGAGTGTCAAATGTTGAAGTCTCAATCATTTTCTTCTCCGTTGGATGAAGAGGATATGATGAACTTGCATGGTTAGTTTGACTCTGTTCTCATGGCTGGAGTGCAGACTGTGGCCTGCCAGCCCTGGTCCGGGGAGGACACGCAGAGTTGCGATGGACTTCTTCTGCCTTGGAAGATGTGAGTTAATGTCGGAACTATGTTGGAACCAGGATCGTTTTTGCAACAAAAAAAACAAAAGTAAATGTATGACGTTGTAACGTTGCTGGAGAAAGCAGGCGAGGATCTATCAGCAGGGTTTTTAATGAAATAACACAAACAAATAATAAAGAACTCCAAGGTCAAAGAAATAAAGCCACGAGAAGGACCGAACTAGAAGCAACCATACATGTGCAACAACTGACAAAGTAACAAGTGAAACACAAGGGCTATAAATACACAGGGGCAGACAAGCTTAAAGGATAATTCCGGTATTTAACACTTTGAGTCTATTTTCTAGTTTGTTTTGGATGAACTAGAGTGGTGGACTTAGAAATTTTGACGATGGGTCCTGTCTCGACTTTTTGACTTTTTTAGGATCGCATCTGGGCGCTTCAGAGTGGCTGCCTACGAGCATACTGAAACATGTCCTTAAAACAACACTTAACATTAGTTCTCAAAACTGTGCAACTCACCGAGTGATTAGTGGTGTTCGTTGATGATTAAAAACAAATATATCGGCGCAATGTATGCTTTCAATACGTTTTATTTACTATAGTAGAACTATATTTTCAGATACCTCACAACCGCGTCTAAACTTCCACTCGATATTTGAGTCTGAAGCGTTAGCACACTCCCGACCACTTGATGGCGACAACCACTTTGCCGCAGTTGCTCTGCTCACGCTAGCCTTCTGAGAGACAGAGAACCGAGCGAAAAGACTACAACCAAATGTAAACAGACCCCTTTCGGTATCCGGGAGCGCAGTGATATCAACGAGCACTGAGGCTCCAACAGACATCACTGGAATTTTAAAAAATGGCAAATAAAACACGACAGAAACTGTATTTCGCTACGCTACTTGTTTTGGATCATCAACGAACACCACTAATCACTCGGTGAGTTGCACAGTTTTGAGAACTAACGTTAAGTGTTGTTTTAAGGACATGTTTCAGTATGCTCGTAGACAGCCACTCTGAAGCACTCAGAGCCGATCCTAAAATAGTCAAAAAGTCGAGACAGGACCCATTGTCAATTTCTAAGTCCACCACTCTAGTTCATCCAAAACAAACTAGAAAATAGACTCAAAGTGTTAAATACCGGAATTATCCTTTAACTAGATATTGAGGAAACAAGACACACCTGGGGAGACGAATCAACATGAAAGAATACAAGACTAAACACAAGACAGGAATCATGACAGACGTGCAAGCTTTACAAACGGCAACTGAGGAAAGGAGAAATAAATCGATTTCATATTAAGCTGTTGAAAACCCATTACAAGTTGTTAAGACTTGAGGTAGGCTTACTAAGAATAATTTGGTATTAAGACAATGGTCATGGACCAAGTGTGCGCGAATAATGTTTGAGGCCAAATAATATTTTTTTGCTATATTCACAACAGCGCCATTTAAAAACACAGGGCAGAAAAGTAATTTCTATATTAGAAATATGAATAGTTATATACAGCATACTATTTAAATGTTAATGCAACGTGATGTATTATGCTCATAAAGGGGAGACAGCTTTGAAGGTCCAGCAAACTCTGCTTCCCCATCCATCTACAGGAGAGGAGGAAAGATCTTCAGAGGCACAGAAGTCCTTGACAGGCAACCTGTAAGTTTTGCTTTAGTGTTTCTACTTCAATAAGGGTAGATGTTTGCACTGTTTGATATGAAATTAACTATGAAAGTAATTGTGGGTTAGAATATTTAAAGCTGCAATCTCTGTTTGCAACATGAAATTGCATTTTTTTAAATAGATTTTTGTTAATTTTTAAAGCTTTTTAAAGCCATTTTCTAAATTGTGTTTTTGTCTTATCCTGAATCACTAATGGTATCTATAATAAGTGTTTATATTCAGACTATTTTAGACTGGCGGAGGTAATGTGTAAATAGACATTTTGTTTGTTTTTCACATTTGGTCATATTTGGTAATGTTTGCAATATAAAAAAAAAATACTTTCACAAAAAAAGTTTAACTTGCATGTCAGTTATATTGCAACACTCTCAGTGATAGTGTGTAATCAACAGGTGGGGACCAACATGGATGAATATTTACAAAAAGAGATGACTGGAGCATCAGGGATGCGATGAGGGGGACATATCAGACCTTTGCCATTGTTCCAGGCCACGCCATCGAGACCTTTGCTGGAGGCTTCTTAATAAATCAACACAGCTTAATAAATGAAACTATAATCATATAAGAGTTCAAATGAGTTGCTTAATGACTTTTAAAGGTTAATTTTGTAATATTTAGCAGGATCTGTCAACAGAAATGCACTATCAAATACATATATATATATGTTTTCAGTGGTGTATAAAGACCTTACTTAATGAACCATTATGTTTTTATTACCTTAGAATGAGTATACATTGTATAATTGTATACAAAAAAAGTATTAAAGAAATGCATAAAAAAATGTAAAAAATAAATGATTGAAATCACATATACAGTGACCTCTCCTCTTATTGTATTACAGAGACAATTATTATACATTTGTAATATAACAAATATTTGTTACTAATTTTAATAAGGCAATGAGACAGGAAATAACCCAGCACATGAGTAAGACTTAACCAGCAAGAGGGTTAATTTCACTCACTGGTTGGGACAAATGAATGACTCAAAATATGGGTTAAATGGTAAAACCCAGCACTTCTGTCAAACCAACCCAGCGCATGTTCTGTCCAATAGTGACAGGTTAAGGTTAGGTTATTTTTTTAACCCTGCAGTTTTTAGAGTGTATAGGGTTAATATAGTGCACATTCAAATATATTTTCATACCTAAACAAGTATTTTATTCCTCTATTATATTGTTAATATCCATGTTCAATAAATAAAAATAGACTCCAGACCCTCTTAAATGTGTCTTCTTTGCCCTTAAGAATATAAGTTCTCTTTTCCATTGCAATGCATGAAGATATTTCTCTTAAGCCGGAGACACACTTAGCAACTTTAAGGCCGATTATGAATGTAATTTGATATTTACGACTGATCAAACCGGGCAAGTCGTTGGAAACACTCTGTAAGTGTGTTATGTCAGTCGTAGAATGTTTCAGTTGTTAAGTGTGTCCCCAGCATTAACCACTGAGTTACAGTAGGCCTTTCTGTTATTTTTTTTTTTTCTTCAATAAATGCTGATGAGCCATTTGGCATGTAGAATACACGTCTATCAATCGTTGATTGTCCTTTTTAATATTCCAGTTATCTGAATAATACCAAAAAGGAAAACCCCAGAATCCAGTGCTATATGCCATATCATTATTGAATTCTTTCCAAAACACTTATATTTTATTACATTCCCACAATGAATGGGTCTATATAGTAAATTTGACTATATTTGACTAAATGTATTGACTATAAATCTGAGTCTGACTATAGGGATATTATAGGCCAACACTAATGACTGTCTTTCTTTAGCCACAAAATCACCAATTTCTTTACATCCTTCTTCAGGTCCTTCTTCAGGTCCTCCTTCAGACTCTGTTCCTCTGATAGTGCTGATCTACTGCTGCTGGTGCTGCTGGATCTCTGATGATTGTGGCTGTAATTTGGATGTTTTATAACCGCAGGAAACACAGAGATGAGGGCAAGGTGAACCTACAGCTTAAACATCCTTAAAAACAATATTATTCATGTTTTGAATGTACGTGTGTGTCATTACAGATCAGGATCATGATCAAACTGATGCAACTCTCTATAAACACTTTGGACAAATGAAGGTAAGTGTCTCTGTATCATTTCAATCACTTTTACATGCATTCATGTAACAGTTGAATTAACAGAGCAAAATAACTGCAGAGCATATAGCAATATTCCTGATTCAAATGTGTATGATTTCATACTGCAAACTACTTTACAAACTTGTTGAACATATTTGGCAGTGTGCAGTATATTATGTGTTGTTGTTGAACATGTTTGCTGGCTTCCAGAGTCTATCTTGTTGGTTTTTATTTGTGTTACTGTTAATAAAGTTGATCTCGTGTTCGAAAATTTCATAATAAAAATCCCAACAATTTAAAAGACAGAAACTCCTCCATTATGAACAAACTCAAAACAAGCAATGCAATGCAAAAAACAACAACAAACAAAACAAAAACTGATTTGTATCCCTTAATACTCAATCTGCACATGAAGTATTATAACAATGTTAGCATGTTTCCTTTCAAATGCTTGGTGAGGTTGGCAGTTGAGTTAACGCCAGTGGACAAAAGTTTCTCGCCAGGGCACAGTGTACACCTTACACTCACAATTCTCCCCTTAGTTTCAATGAGTTTGAAGTAGTGGGAATACCTCCATCCCTCAAAAGTTAGTGTTGGCTGCTTCTCGCTTGCCATGATTGCTTTACTACCAGCCTCTGTTACATACCGTGTGGAGCTTGTGACTATTGCGCAAGCGCGCAGCTAAGAAGGCAGTGTCGCTGTCAAATCGGTCACTGGGAAAAGTAACATTGTGCCGAAATGAAAAAGGAACTACGTTTCATACCAAATTTTCAGTAGTAGCGCGTTACACTACTTTTTACCCGAAAAAAGTAGTTACGTTACTGTAACACACAACACTGGTTATTAGTGATTGATTAAATATTATATTAAAATAATATAAATATGAAGCTGAAATACCCAACAGCATTAGTTTTAGAGTGACATTACTCTTATGTGAAGTAATATTTTTTGCTTAGCTTAGTAAAAAGCTTTTAAAAGAAATATCTAAAATAAACACTCACTGAATGACTTTAAAGAATGTTTATTGACTGATCTGATCTCAGTTTGATGTGTTTATTCCTCAGACTCTGTCCACTGTTGTGGTCCTACTGAAGCTGTGATCCGATTGGTCCTCTCTGCACTGGTGGGCGTGGCTACTGTCATCATTCTGGTTTATGAGCTGAACAGGATTATTGATTTGTAATCCTATTCCAGACACAGATATTCAACACCCTGGTGTGTTTGTATTCTTTTGAATATTATTTATATGAAGATATCAGAGGACACTTTCATACACACAGTTATAGCAGGCGATCTGTTCCTGCTCTATTAAACCATTAGAGAAACTCTGAGATCAGTCTGAGAGGAGAAATGTAGTCATATAGATTAAAATACTCTTATGTATTTTTTATTCATGTGTGTTATTGTTATTATGTATTTCTGGTTAAGATTTATTAAGTTTAGTTGTCTGTTATCATCACTTAAACTTGTATATACTGGCGGGTGACACTAGGGGACAGTGGGGAGCCGCGGGGTTGTTTCACTTGTTTACATGAAGAAGTCACACTGCCAAAGTATTCAACACTGTGATGCTGAAACTAATATTACTGTTGTCTTTGTTGAATTTGCAGGTAAGAAAAGTTATGTGACAACATAACTGTTATATGAGTAAATTAAATGTTTTAGTTTACAATTGTTTAATGGAATTGATGAGAACCGCATCGACGCTCCCCGGCGGCTTGTGTGCGGCCGACTCGACCGCGTTGGTGGATGTGTTTACCCGCGCTGCGTAGGCGGATGTCCGCGGCCGCGCCTTTCGGATGTCGGGCGGGAGATCGCGGCCTTACATTGTTTAATGTTTGAGTAAAGAGTGTTTAAAGTTGTGTTAAATCGCTACTTAAAGTGCTTGAATATGTATATTGAGCTTTATAAGCTGAGATGTTAATTTCAGTATATGTGTTATTTGGTGGAATACACAGTTTTAATTTCGGTTTTAATTTGCTGTGACCATACTGTAAAACAGATACATTTGTAACGAGTTTATTGGAAAGAGAGTGTTGTTTTCACTTGTTTACATGAAGAAGTCACACTGCCAAAGTATTCAACACTGTGATGCTGAAACTAATATTACTGTTGTCTTTGTTGAATTTGCAGAACCTGTGTGTGACAGCAATAAAACTATATGTGCCACCAGAAAACAGCCTCTTCTGTGTGTGCAACATAATCATGGCGAGCCAAGCCAGGAGGACTGCTAATTGGATGTGAGAGAGACAGCTCCTCCTTGAGACGAACCTAGAATTAACAGAAAGTCATCAATACAGAGAATAAGGTACATAGTAAAAATAAAAAATGGAACAACTTCAAGACTGTGTTAGCTCCAAGTTTCTGACGCTGGAGAAGCCTGAACTGATAAAAGTCTGCCTACGACTAAAGTGCAGCGAACCAGCGGGTGAAGGTTTCCCAGGTCAAACAAGGCGAGCACTAATAAGAGTGGCTGAGAAGACGTTGGATGAAATTGAGGAAAATTTAGAACGGGAAGAGTATGCAGAGATCCTTAATGAACTTCTGTGTTTCATCGAGTCCCTTCAGAAACCAGCCGAGCTCGAATCGCCACCAGTAAATCTGGCTGAGATAGAGAAGCTAAGAAAAGAGTATGCAGAACTACAACAGACACATGCAAATGCTCGTCGCGCATTAGAGGAACAGATCGAGCTACTTGAAGAAAAATGTCAGGGAGGAAAAGTTGAAATAAATGTGAAAGAGAAAACCACAAGACACGATTTGATCCCTGAAGTTACTATGAGGAGGGAATTCCGAATCTTCGGACAAATTGGGGAGGCTGGCCAAAAGGAAAAACTGTCCTACACTAGCCTCAACAACCAGATCGAATCAGGAGTGAGAAAGGGGTACGCGGAGGCAGAAATAATTGAAGCAGTTATCAGAGCAGTGAGTCCAGGCCTTCCCCTTAGGGAACTCCTTGAAATAAAGCGAGACCTCACACTTTCCACATTGAAGACCATCCTCAGAGGACATTATAAAATAGATTCTTCATCAGATCTGCTGCACAGACTCATGAACATCTCACAGGAACCCAAGGAGTCTGCTCAAAGTTTTCTCTTCCGAGCCATTGAACTGAGGGAGAAACTACTGTGGACATCTGGAGAGGAGCAGGATGGAGAGCAGTTTAGCCCTGAGCTCATTCAAAGGAAGTTCCTTCGCTCTGTGGAGACAGGCCTCCTGAATGATGCAGTTAAGTTTCAAGTCAAACCATACCTCAGTGATCCTAAAGTGGCAGATGAAGTATTGATCGAGAAAATTGGTGAAGCTGCTAATCTGGAATTGGAGAGACAAACAAAGTTAAAGAAAGCAGCGACTCCAAAACCCCTCAGACTAAGTGAAGTTCAAGCAGTAGAACATGCCTGTGACACTGAGCGACATATGAGCAGCGAAATTGAGACTCCAGGCCAGAAAAAAGAGTCATTGATGAAAGACATTCTCATTGGCAAAGACAAGAAGAAACAGGCACAAAGCAAAGAGAATGACAACAACACTACTAAAGCGATTGAAGACCTAAGAGCAAACGTCATGGAAATGACAAAAGTGTTCAGAGAGACAATGGAAGCGACCAGGTCACAGTTTCACCCACCCGTTACTCCACTACGGACTGAAAGGAGGGGCAAAGGCTGCCGTTCATGTCAGGAGGCCCAAAAGGGTGAAGAGTGCAGGCACTGTTTTCGCTGTGGACAAGATGGACATCTATCACGGGGCTGTCGACAACGGAGGCCAGCATCGGGAAACGGGAGGGGACTGCTGAACTGGACCCCCCAGTAGTCTATTCTGTCTTTGGGTCCCAAGCAAGCTCAGAAGTGCTACAGCCATCCAGGTCTGTACATAGCAAGCAAGGCAGTGAAGAAAATAACACCCAACCTACTATCCACACAGATGAAATCACTCCTGTTGACGAGTCACTGTCGCCTACCACGCCTGGACTTTTGAACATTATTGGAAAAAGGTGCCTGATCCACTGCTTGCTCAATGATGTCCCAGTTGAAGCCTTATGGGACACAGGAGCCCAAGCCAGCATTATCAACGCGGACTGGAGAAAACGACACTTACCACATACCACCGTCAGACCGATTGAGGAGCTCCTAGGTCCAGGAACACTGACTGGATTGGCTGCCAATCACACGGAGATCCCTTTTGATGGCTGGGTGGAAGTGAGTTTTCAATTGAATGATGATGAAGGCTCAGAAGGGACCCTGCAAGTGCCCATGCTCGTGGCAACTGGTTCTAGCGTGGCAGAAAACCCTATCATCGGTTACAATATCATTGAGGAGATAATTGGCAGGTGGGAGAAACGGGGTCCACGATCCAGTACTGTCGGTAGGGTAAGCAAAGCTTTCTCTGTATCAATCAATAAGGCAAGATCAATGCTGAGACTTTTGAAGACTGTGAATTCAAATGTGACTGTTGGAACAGTGCGAGTGGGTAGACATAAGATCAGACTCCACGCAGGGCAAATAACCACTGTCTATGCGCAAGCAAACATTGGGGGGCGATTTCCAGAACAAAGCCTATTATTTTCTCCAAGTGAACCATCACCACTACCTGAGGGTTTGGTAATGCAAGAAGGCGTAGTCAAAGTCGGTACAGAGAAAACGGCGAAAGTGCCAATTGCCATCGCTAATACAGCCAAACACCCAGTCATACTTACGCCACGACTCATACTAGGCTACCTGGAAGTGATAAAGACAACTTACCCAGCAACAACAGACTCTTTGATAGAACAGCCAACATCCACGGTACAGACATGTGGGGTGAGTGTTACACCACATCAATCAAAGAAACCAAGTCATTGGGATCCCCCAATTAAACTTGAACACTTAACAGAGTCTCAGCAACAGATTGCACGACAACTGTTAAAGGAAGAATGCAATGCTTTTGCTTTTGATGATAATGATGTTGGTTACATCCCCTCACTTAACATGCATATCACACTCCATGACAAAACACCTGTGCAAAAGACTTATATCTCTGTGCCCAAGCCACTTTTACAGGAGGTGAAGGAATACCTTCAAGATCTGCTGAATCGAGGGTGGATAAGCAAGTCAAGATCTCCTTACTCCTCCCCCGTGGTATGTGTAAGGAAAAAGGATGGAAGCTTGAGACTCTGCTGCGATTATCGCGAGTTAAATCGTAGGTGTGTACCAGACAGGCACCCCATTCCCAGGATCCAGGATATGTTGGACTCCCTGAGTGGCAGTTCTTGGTTTTCAGTTTTGGACCAAGGGAAGGCCTATCACCAAGGATTCCTTGATGCTGAGAGCCGACCCTTAACAGCCTTTATAACACCCTGGGGACTATTTCAGTGGAACAGGATTCCATTTGGCCTTAGCTCAGCTCCAGCCGAGTTCCAGAGGAACATGGAAGCTTGTCTGGAGGATCTGCGAGATGTTATCTGTCAGCCTTACCTGGATGATAACCTTGTTCATAGTACCTCTTTCGATGACCATGTGAACCATGTTCGCACAGTCCTCCAGAGATACCAGAAACATGGAGTCAAACTCAGCCCACACAAGTGTGAAATGTTTCAACGGAAAGTGCGTTTCTTGGGCCGCATTGTGTCTGAGGATGGATATTCCATGGATCCAGCCGAAATAGCCCCGGTACAGGCCCTGAAGCTCCGAACACCAGCTACAGTAGGAGATCTGAGGAAAATTATGGGATTCCTCTCATATTATAGAACATACATACCCAATTTCTCTCGTCTGGCAAGACCTCTCTATCAGCTGATCGCCGCACCACCACAAAGCACATTACCTGCTGAGATGAGGGGAAAGAAAAAAAGAGTCAGTACCAAGTCAAAAGGTCAGGCATCCCCTAACACACCCATCACTTGGACACAGACTCATCAAGATGCATTGAACACACTGATTGACCATTTAACAGAGCCGCCAATTCTTGCTTATCCTGACCTGACTCTACCATTTGTCCTCCATTGCGATGCGTCACAGGACGGTCTGGGGGCAGTCCTTTATCAAAGACAAAAGGGAAAGATGTCAGTGATTGCATATGGATCCAGGGCACTTACACCACCTGAGAAAAACTATCACATGCATTCAGGAAAACTAGAATTTCTTGCTCTAAAGTGGGCTATTTGTGAGCGCTTTAGGGATTATTTGTTTCATGCTCCACATTTCGAAGTGTACACTGACAATAATCCCTTAACGTACATTTTGACATCAGCCAAACTCAATGCAACAGGACACCGTTGGGTCGCGGAGCTGGCCGATTTTAATTTCACCATCAAATATCGGCCAGGGAGATGCAATGCAGATGCGGATGGCTTGTCGAGGATGCCGCCAAACATTGACCAGTACATAAAAATGTGCACAGAGGAGATCAACCAAGACGTGATAAGTGCTACAGTACAGGGTGTGGTGTTACCTTTAAAGGATGCTCCTCTGTGGACAAGTGCAATAGACATACAAGCTGTACACTTGGTGGAAGATGGAATCTCACTACCCACTAATCTGTGTCTTTCGCAGGAGCAGATCAAGCAATCTCAGCAGAGAGACGCTGTTATCAGCCGTGTCTTGGAGTACAAAAAGAATAACAGTCGTCCATTCGGCCGTACTCTCAAAAAAGAATCTCCGGATGCCAGACTCCTGCTGAAACAGTGGACACGATTGCACTTGGATGATGACGGAGTCCTGTACAGAAAAGCAGGAAAGAGAAACCAACTCATTCTACCAAAAGAACATCATCAAGTGGTGTACAAGGAGTTGCATCCGGAGATGGGGCATCTCGGAACTGAGAGGACTCTAAGTTTGATACGTGAGAGATTCTATTGGCCCCATATGCAAAAAGAGACTGAGCACTTTGTGACACGTGTCTGTGAGTGTCTGAAAAGAAAAAAACCTCACAAGATTACTAAAGCCCCATTGATGACCATTCAAACTACATACCCTTTCCAGCTTGTATCCATCGATTTTCTTCACCTTGAGAAGTGCAAAAATGGGTACGAGTACATACTTGTAGTGATGGACCATTTCACACGTTTTGCCCAGGCTTACGCCACAAGAAATAAGTCTGCAAAAACTGTGGTACAGCACGTCTTTTGTGATTTTGCCCTCAAGTTTGGCTTTCCTGAGAAAATCCACCACGACATGGGAAGGGAATTTGAGAATCATCTGATGGATCAGGTGCAGAAGGTTTGTGGTGTGCGTGGATCTCACACAACCCCATATCACCCAATGGGCAACGGGCAAGTTGAAAGGTTCAACAGGACGCTCTTGTCCATGCTCAGGACACTGAGTGATGACAAAAAGGCTGACTGGAAGAACTCGCTGTCCAAAGTGATCCATGCATACAACTGCACCCGCAGTGAAGCGACTGGGTTCTCTCCATATTACCTGCTATTCGGGCGTTCACCTCGGCTTCCCATCGATCTCATGTTCAACCTGCAGGCGAATGAGAAACAGCAGAGTTATACAGATTATGTGGCAAACTGGCAAACACGGATACAGGAAGCTTATCAAATTGCATCAAAGACTGCAAAGAAAGAGGCCTTGAGAGGGAAAAAATACTATGACAAGAAAGTCCATGGTGTTGAACTTTGCCCTGGCAACAGAGTCTTACTCAGGAACTTAAGTGAAAGAGGAGGCCCGGGCAAACTGCGCTCACACTGGGAAGATTGTGTGTATACAGTAGTAAGTAGGAAAAGCCCCGATGGTCCGGTGTACGAGATCAGACCAGAGAAAGGAGGACAGAGTCGGGTGGTACACCGGAACCTCCTGCTGCCCTGTGACAGTTTACCTGTGGAAAAGCTGGACACCAGAGAATGTCAAACACAGAAAAGAAAGCACACAGCTAAGAGCAGGAAGGAGCCAGAACAACAATCCAACCCTGACTCGGACAGTGATGATGACGAAGGGTATAAACTGTACTGTAAATTTCCTCCCTGTTCTAAACAATGTGGGAAACCCATCACGCTGAATCCGGAGGCAGAACCATTCGAACCAGCAATACTGAATGAGGACTTACCCGCCTACATGCCTGATTCTGGAGGAGAAGAGAATCCAGACGCCACTGGGGCTGAAGAGGAGAATGTTCCACAGGAGAACAGTGCTTCTGAGGAGGAGGATCGAGATTCTGTGAGTGAACCGGAGGTGCCACAACCATCAACTTACCCGAAAAGACAGAGACATCAGCCAAAGGTGTTGGCTTATAATGAACTGGGAGAACCAACAGTGGAACGGAGAAATCTAGTTCTGAAGGAGATCGACTTCCAGACTGCCTGTGGTCAGAACCTGTGGAGGCCATGGACTTTAATAAAAAACATGGTATTACACTGAAGACAATTGACTATTACAGCAAGAAAGAAAAAAAAAAAAAAGGATAGAAGAAGAAAGTAGAAAAAGATTACATACCTGAGACTTGTGACCTGAGATCTGGGACCTGTAAAGTAAACAGAAAAAAAGGAGAGAGGTAACAAGACTAAGTGAATAAGTGGCCGGTAATTATAGAGTCTGGTTACATGGTAAGATTCATCTAATTAAGATGTAACTGCTTACATATACTAACATTGCTGGTAGAAATAATCAGATTTATGGAAAAGTGCAATAGTTTTTTTTTTTTATCTTGAAACAAGCCATGGCAAGCAGGGAAAGACTGTTTTCATGCACAATAAACTTTAAAATAAACTGAAAACCTACCTTTTTGTTTTGCAGCCAGGAACGGGTCAGCCGGGAAATATTTTTCTGAAGTTGTAGTAAAATGTCAAGGAACATTTTTTTTTTTAGTGGGGGAGGATGTAGTCATATAGATTAAAATACTCTTATGTATTTTTTATTCATGTGTGTTATTGTTATTATGTATTTCTGGTTAAGATTTATTAAGTTTAGTTGTCTGTTATCATCACTTAAACTTGTATATACTGGCGGGTGACACTAGGGGACAGTGGGGAGCCGCGGGGTTGTTTCACTTGTTTACATGAAGAAGTCACACTGCCAAAGTATTCAACACTGTGATGCTGAAACTAATATTACTGTTGTCTTTGTTGAATTTGCAGGTAAGAAAAGTGATGTGACAACATAACTGTTATATGAGTAAATTAAATGTTTTAGTTTACAATTGTTTAATGGAATTGATGAGAACCGCATCGACGCTCCCGCGGCTTGTGTGCGGCCGACTCGACCGCGTTGGTGGATGTGTTTACCCGCGCTGCGTAGGCGGATGTCCGCGGCCGCGCTTTCGGATGTCGGGCGGGAGATCGCGGCCTTACATTGTTTAATGTTTGAGTAAAGAGTGTTTAAAGTTGTGTTAAATCGCTACTTAAAGTGCTTGAATATGTATATTGAGCTTTATAAGCTGAGATGTTAATTTCAGTATATGTGTTATTTGGTGGAATACACAGTTTTAATTTCGGTTTTAATTTGCTGTGACCATACTGTAAAACAGATACATTTGTAACGAGTTTATTGGAAAGAGAGTGTTGTTTTCACTTGTTTACATGAAGAAGTCACACTGCCAAAGTATTCAACACTGTGATGCTGAAACTAATATTAGGGGAGAGTGGGGTAAGATGAGCCAGTGGGTAAGTTGACCCACCCCCTGTTTCTAGGCAACTATGCACATTTGGTGTCATGTAACCATACATTCTGAAGGACTCCATCATTTCTATTTTGCTGTGAAGAGGAGAAGCACTTGGGACAAAAGGTAAGTTTTTTTCCCCACAAAAACACTTTTTTGCTTGTTAAAGTTAATTTTCTGCATTGCATGTATATTAGCTGTTGTGCCAAAGCAAATGTATCTAGGTCTAAAGTTGTGTATGGTACATGTTGGTGATTTGTCAACATATAAAACCATGTAAATCATTAAGCTAAAGGTTAGCCTGAATTGCTAACCTAGGCCGTTTTTTACCAAAATGGTGGCTATGGGGCAAAGTGAGCCAGATGATGTGGGTAAATTGAACCAGTGGTTCAACTTACCCCTAACTTAAGGCACTGAAGTTAAGTTAACTTTTAAAGGGATAGTTCCCCCCAAAATGAAAACTCTGTCAGTAATTACTCTCCCTCATGTTGTTCCAACCCTCTAAGACTTTCGTTCATCTTCGCAACTCAAATTAAGATATTTTTGATTAAATCTGAGAGCTGGATCACTCCTCCATAGGCTTCTAAGGGATTGAAACTTGCCGGCCCAGAAAAGTTATTAAAGACATCGTTAAAATAGTCCAAGTGACTACAGTGGCTCAACCTTAAGTTTATCAAGCGACGAGAATACTTTTTGTGCGCAAAAAACAACAAAAATAACGACTTTATTCAACTATTCATTTCCTTCTCTGTTGGCCTCGAGTGAGTTCGCGTAGTGTAGCAGCGCTTCTGTGTTGTACGTTGTACGCATCACACACATGACCAATAGTGAGCCTATGTGTGACGTACAACACAGAAGCGATGCCCTGTTACACTACGCGAACTCACTCGAGGCCAACAGAGAAGGAAATGAATAGTTGAATAAAGTCGTTATTTTTGTTGTTTTTTTGCACACAAAAAGTATTCTTGTCGCTTGATAAACTTAAGATTGAGCCACTGTAGTCACTTGGTGTTCAAACTGATGTGATGAGTGTGACACTTCTGAGTGTGACAGCTCCCAGGATAAAAGTAGTGAACCAGACATCTCGGACCTGTCAGTTGGTGACTTTATTATTGTGAATTTTGTGGCCAAATGCAACAGTTACCATTATAGTGGCTTGTTTGAGAGCCTTGAGGGCAATGAAGTTAATGCAAGATTCCTCAGAAGAATCCGAGGGAGCACTGGGAAAGACAAAGCCACCTTTGCATTCAAAGAATATTATGTGGGATCTGTCCCACTGAATGATTTGCTGAAGAACCTTCCTAAACCTCGAAAGGTTGGAGGAACTGCAAGGAGGGAGCAACAACTAATAATAATAGCAGATAATAGCAGCGATAACCCCCCTTAGGTTAAACAGAACAGAACCAACATGAATGTATTGCAGATATTATTAATTCAAGATTTTAAAATGCAACATAATTGGAGAATTTATTCTGATTCAAGGGGAATCAGAATGCCAAATCCTGACTGACGGGAGGAGCTGGGGATGGAGGAGGGTTATTAGCTCATGAAAAACGTGATAGCTGCTGATAATATTGAAGGAGCTTATATATGTATACAGTTGATAGGCGTCGTATTCTTATTGGTAGACGTGGATCAGCTTAAAGTCAGCTGATGCGAGCTTGACTACCATGACCTGCCAGAACTGCTCTGCTTGATATTTCTTGCTCCTGAAAACTATGCTGGCAGTCCTTGTGTATTATTATTTTTTTTTTAAAGAGGCAAGTTATTATTATTATTTTTATGCTTGCATTAAAACGTGAAAAATAGTATGGTCAATTTACCCCCAGATGGCTCAATTTACCCACTGACTGGGATCAACTTACCCCTAGCCTGGGGTAAGTTGAGTCACATGAACACTTTTTTTTCTGAGGTCATATTTTCAAGGCTCTTTGTCATAGGTGCATTCTTATAATTTCAGTTGATAGGCAACATCCCAAATTAACAGTAAATGTCTTCATTGTACTTTTGTCTCAATTTCCCTTGCCTGGAGATCCACATAAGTAAAAACTGGCTCATCTTACCCCACCCTCCCCCTGTTGTCTTTGTTGAATTTGCAGAACCTG
This sequence comes from Chrosomus eos, assembly GCA_036326025.1. Classification (NCBI taxonomy): domain Eukaryota; kingdom Metazoa; phylum Chordata; class Actinopteri; order Cypriniformes; family Leuciscidae; genus Chrosomus; species Chrosomus eos. Next base: position 40,604 of record JAZAVI010000229.1, read on the forward strand.
TGTGTGACAGCAATAAAACTATATGTGCCACCAGAAAACAGCCTCTTCTGTGTGTGCAACAGAAACAATCGAGACATTTGATAAGAAATGATCAACAAACGTCCTGAAGAGAGTTACAGGAGAGAGCAGAGCCAAACACTCTCAGGATCTCATGACAAGATCAAACTGTTGCTTTAAGAGGTTTTTAACACGTTATTGGTCAGGTCACGTTTTTTTTGTTGAATGTCACACCATTGACTTACAGGAATTAGAGGCGTACTGGAGCTCAAAGTGACAATGATCAGAGTGTGAATTAATCAGCAAAAATAGAGTTAGACGGTCACATACATGAACACTGAATAAATAGGCAGATATTTTCAGTGATAGTAGAGTTTCACTTCACTTTACTACAGAGCAGCTTCACATCAGCGCGTCTGTCATTTTATTACTGAACCAGTTTTGAAGAGTTTGTCTTTTCAAGCCATTGAAGATGTTTCACCGTGTTTTGCTCTTTTTGTGTTGTCTGGATGGTGAGTTTTAAATGTGTTTTTATGACCTCAGTTTATTCTTCGTCACATTGACTATTTGTTTTTTCTAAATGTTGGTTCAAAACACTGCGCTCAAACAGCAGCAGCATTTAGATGGGTTCACACTGTATGATTTTGGCCATGTTTTGACCGTCTGAGACAAATTTTACAAATCCTAAAAGGTTCCTCTGATCATAGACTAAAGTGTGAAGTCTTTGATCGTTAGTTTGACATGTTCACCGACAGCCGATTAATGGCCGTTGCAATTTTTTTTTTTTACCTCAGATAAAATTCAGGCAGTGTCAGGAGATTTCCTGATGTGATTCTCGTCTGAAGTAGAAGTGTTTTCTGTGTTTGATGTTGTGTGGAGCTCAGATCAACTTCATCATACTCTCCAAAACATCTCATCTCTTCCGGTGGAGAGAACGCTGTCATGTTTGGTTGCCGCTTCTTCACTCTGTACATTAACATTTACATTTAGTCATTTAGCATATGCTTTTATCCAAAGCGACTTACAACTGAGGACAAAACCAAGCGAGTCATCGTGAAAAGGCACGATGTACTCGTGAAAAGGCTCTGTACCTTTAATTGTTTGGTAACACTTTATAATTAATGCACGCTATTAATCATTAGTTAAGCATGAGTAAACAGTTAATTCATAATTTATTAAGCATTAGTAGACATTAACAAGCAGTTTATAAATACAGTTATAAATGTTTTTTTCCTGATTTACAAGCATATCTATAATGTGTTTAATAATTGTATTTTCATACTTTGTTAATGATCAATTAATAATTTCTAAATGAAGTATTGCATTATTTACAAACCAGTTATTTAAGAGTTGTCAGTGATTTGTAAGATCACTTAGAAAGTGTAAGTAAATGGAGTAAAATCAGGTAGTTATAAAGCATTTAGTAGTGGTCAGTTAACTATATTTGCATAAACTATACTTGCTAAACTATAAAACATTTATAAATGAGATTTAAAGGCTCATTTATCTTCAAAACAGAAAAATGAAACAAACACAACACAGTGAAACAACACAAATCTCCTTTATAAATGCTTTACAAAGCATGAATAGTCCTCACTTTAGATGAGCTCACAGAAATAGTTAACTGACCACTACTAAATGCTTTATAACTACCCAAATTAACCCTGAATTACAGTATAAATACATGGTAATAAATGCTTTATTAACACATTAAGTAACTATTACTATATGTCTGAATAATAAGATGTATGAATGTACATTTAAATAGTTTATTAATCATTTACTTACACTTTCTAAGTAATCTTATGAACCACTGACACCTCTTAAATAAATGTTTTATAAATAATGCAATACATCATTTAGAAATGACAAATTAATCATGAATAAAGTATGAAAATACAATTATTAAACACATTATATATATATATATATATATATATATATATATATATATATATATATATATATATATATATATATATATATATATATATATGCTTTTAAATCAAGAATAAAGCATTTATAGCTGTATTTATAAACTGCTTATTCATGTCTATTAATGCTTTATAAATGATGAATTAACTGTTTACTAATGCTTAACTAATGATTAATAGTGTGCAGTTATTATAAAGTGTTACCAATTGTTTTTATTTGTTTTTATTTTTTATTTATTATTATATGTTATTGTTTGATTCCTTGTTACTTGGTCGTGTTTCTACATTCCTGACTGGCATCGGACAAACACTCTTTGCTGTGCCTGTGAAACCTACGTGTGTGTAACCTATCGGTGTGCCTGGATTTTTCACTCCTTTGTGCTCTCCGTGTTCCTGTATAATAGTGCGTCAGAAGTTCTGTTTTATTACAACGCTTTGGATTCTACCCTGGACATTTGGATTGGATCAAACCATGTCCTGTGTAGCAGTGTCTGATCTTCAGTTTATCACAACATTTTGATCTCAATTGGACATTACTATGTGGATTCGTTTACTATTTGCTGTCATTTGTATTTTAACCTTGACTGGGCTCTGTGGAGTGCGGATCCTCGAACACCTGGACCACGTTATGATAAGGTACTCTCTGCCTGAACTGCTTTCACAGAAACACCAGTTGTTGCTCAACAAACTTGTCCGTGAAACTTTACGATCACTTCACCTTCTATGTTGGCCTAAATCAGTGGCGGCCTTAAGCATCTGGGGGCCCGTTTCAATAACTAATATGGGGCCCTACCCACATAAAACATAAACATAGAGCAGAAAAGACAAGGTGGTTTGCATCAATTGTATATTATTTTATTACGTGCACTTTCAGCTTCATGAACAGGCAGCTCAACATATAAATAATCCAACCTTATTTGATTAAAACTATATACAAGTATACAGCATTTTACGTTGGAATAAGCCTCGCCCTTAAATTACTATTATTTGAAGTTAACATTATACAATATACATAGACCTACTACACCACAAAACTAGTTGAGAATAAATTCTTTAAAATTGGGGAATACCTTACGGACGTGAGCTCTGAAAGCGGCAATAAAAGACTGCTTTAAAACTTTCAGAGACCTCAAACAGAAAGCACAAAGCCTTTCTTTAAAGTGAATTTCGTTTTGTTTTAGTTGTATCTTAATTTTAATCAATGTTTCATCAACCAATTGCCTGGATTTAATAAATAAGTAAATATAGCAGATATAGCCTAGCCTAATCTCTAAAGGGAGGCGCCATCGCGTGAACTGGAGCGTGTCTCAAAACTCAGCCTACTTGCCTCACAGACCGAGAAATATATCTAAAATGTCTTCTTCTAAAAAGAACATTTAAAAACGAAAGAAAACAGACTGCTCTCTGTTTATGTAATCCATATGAAATGTGCATTTCTCTCTGGCGCGTTCACTACTGCGAACTACTGTTACACTACGCGAACTCACTCGAGGCCAACAGAGAAGGAAATGAATAGTTGAATAAAGTCGTTATTTTTGTTGTTTTTTTGCACACAAAAAGTATTCTTGTCGCTTGATAAACTTAAGATTGAGCCACTGTAGTCACTTGGTGTTCAAACTGATGTGATGAGTGTGACACTTCTGAGTGTGACAGCTCCCAGGATAAAAGTAGTGAACCAGACATCTCGGACCTGTCAGTTGGTGACTTTATTATTGTGAATTTTGTGGCCAAATGCAACAGTTACCATTATAGTGGCTTGTTTGAGAGCCTTGAGGGCAATGAAGTTAATGCAAGATTCCTCAGAAGAATCCGAGGGAGCACTGGGAAAGACAAAGCCACCTTTGCATTCAAAGAATATTATGTGGGATCTGTCCCACTGAATGATTTGCTGAAGAACCTTCCTAAACCTCGAAAGGTTGGAGGAACTGCAAGGAGGGAGCAACAACTAATAATAATAGCAGATAATAGCAGCGATAACCCCCCTTAGGTTAAACAGAACAGAACCAACATGAATGTATTGCAGATATTATTAATTCAAGATTTTAAAATGCAACATAATTGGAGAATTTATTCTGATTCAAGGGGAATCAGAATGCCAAATCCTGACTGACGGGAGGAGCTGGGGATGGAGGAGGGTTATTAGCTCATGAAAAACGTGATAGCTGCTGATAATATTGAAGGAGCTTATATATGTATACAGTTGATAGGCGTCGTATTCTTATTGGTAGACGTGGATCAGCTTAAAGTCAGCTGATGCGAGCTTGACTACCATGACCTGCCAGAACTGCTCTGCTTGATATTTCTTGCTCCTGAAAACTATGCTGGCAGTCCTTGTGTATTATTATTTTTTTTTTAAAGAGGCAAGTTATTATTATTATTTTTATGCTTGCATTAAAGAGTGAAAAATAGTATGGTCAATTTACCCCCAGATGGCTCAATTTACCCACTGACTGGGATCAACTTACCCCTAGCCTGGGGTAAGTTGAGTCACATGAACACTTTTTTTTCTGAGGTCATATTTTCAAGGCTCTTTGTCATAGGTGCATTCTTATAATTTCAGTTGATAGGCAACATCCCAAATTAACAGTAAATGTCTTCATTGTACTTTTGTCTCAATTTCCCTTGCCTGGAGATCCACATAAGTAAAAACTGGCTCATCTTACCCCACCCTCCCCCTGTTGTCTTTGTTGAATTTGCAGAACCTGTGTGTGACAGCAATAAAACTATATGTGCCACCAGAAAACAGCCTCTTCTGTGTGTGCAACAGAAACAATCGAGACATTTGATAAGAAATGATCAACAAACGTCCTGAAGAGAGTTACAGGAGAGAGCAGAGCCAAACACTCTCAGGATCTCATGACAAGATCAAACTGTTGCTTTAAGAGGTTTTTAACACGTTATTGGTCAGGTCACGTTTTTTTTGTTGAATGTCACACCATTGACTTACAGGAATTAGAGGCGTACTGGAGCTCAAAGTGACAATGATCAGAGTGTGAATTAATCAGCAAAAATAGAGTTAGACGGTCACATACATGAACACTGAATAAATAGGCAGATATTTTCAGTGATAGTAGAGTTTCACTTCACTTTACTACAGAGCAGCTTCACATCAGCGCGTCTGTCATTTTATTACTGAACCAGTTTTGAAGAGTTTGTCTTTTCAAGCCATTGAAGATGTTTCACCGTGTTTTGCTCTTTTTGTGTTGTCTGGATGGTGAGTTTTAAATGTGTTTTTATGACCTCAGTTTATTCTTCGTCACATTGACTATTTGTTTTTTCTAAATGTTGGTTCAAAACACTGCGCTCAAACAGCAGCAGCATTTAGATGGGTTCACACTGTATGATTTTGGCCATGTTTTGACCGTCTGAGACAAATTTTACAAATCCTAAAAGGTTCCTCTGATCATAGACTAAAGTGTGAAGTCTTTGATCGTTAGTTTGACATGTTCACCGACAGCCGATTAATGGCCGTTGCAAATTTTTTTTTTTACCTCAGATAAAATTCAGGCAGTGTCAGGAGATTTCCTGATGTGATTCTCGTCTGAAGTAGAAGTGTTTTCTGTGTTTGATGTTGTGTGGAGCTCAGATCAACTTCATCATACTCTCCAAAACATCTCATCTCTTCCGGTGGAGAGAACGCTGTCATGTTTGGTTGCCGCTTCTTCACTCTGTACATTAACATTTACATTTAGTCATTTAGCATATGCTTTTATCCAAAGCGACTTACAACTGAGGACAAAACCAAGCGAGTCATCGTGAAAAGGCACGATGTACTCGTGAAAAGGCTCTGTACCTTTAATTGTTTGGTAACACTTTATAATTAATGCACGCTATTAATCATTAGTTAAGCATGAGTAAACAGTTAATTCATAATTTATTAAGCATTAGTAGACATTAACAAGCAGTTTATAAATACAGTTATAAATGTTTTTTTCCTGATTTACAAGCATATCTATAATGTGTTTAATAATTGTATTTTCATACTTTGTTAATGATCAATTAATAATTTCTAAATGAAGTATTGCATTATTTACAAACCAGTTATTTAAGAGTTGTCAGTGATTTGTAAGATCACTTAGAAAGTGTAAGTAAATGGAGTAAAATCAGGTAGTTATAAAGCATTTAGTAGTGGTCAGTTAACTATATTTGCATAAACTATACTTGCTAAACTATAAAACATTTATAAATGAGATTTAAAGGCTCATTTATCTTCAAAACAGAAAAATGAAACAAACACAACACAGTGAAACAACACAAATCTCCTTTATAAATGCTTTACAAAGCATGAATAGTCCTCACTTTAGATGAGCTCACAGAAATAGTTAACTGACCACTACTAAATGCTTTATAACTACCCAAATTAACCCTGAATTACAGTATAAATACATGGTAATAAATGCTTTATTAACACATTAAGTAACTATTACTATATGTCTGAATAATAAGATGTATGAATGTACATTTAAATAGTTTATTAATCATTTACTTACACTTTCTAAGTAATCTTATGAACCACTGACACCTCTTAAATAAATGTTTTATAAATAATGCAATACATCATTTAGAAATGACAAATTAATCATGAATAAAGTATGAAAATACAATTATTAAACACATTATATATATATATATATATATATATATATATATATATATATATATATATATATATATATATATATATGCTTTTAAATCAAGAATAAAGCATTTATAGCTGTATTTATAAACTGCTTATTCATGTCTATTAATGCTTTATAAATGATGAATTAACTGTTTACTAATGCTTAACTAATGATTAATAGTGTGCAGTTATTATAAAGTGTTACCAATTGTTTTTATTTGTTTTTATTTTTTATTTATTATTATATGTTATTGTTTGATTCCTTGTTACTTGGTCGTGTTTCTACATTCCTGACTGGCATCGGACAAACACTCTTTGCTGTGCCTGTGAAACCTACGTGTGTGTAACCTATCGGTGTGCCTGGATTTTTCACTCCTTTGTGCTCTCCGTGTTCCTGTATAATAGTGCGTCAGAAGTTCTGTTTTATTACAACGCTTTGGATTCTACCCTGGACATTTGGATTGGATCAAACCATGTCCTGTGTAGCAGTGTCTGATCTTCAGTTTATCACAACATTTTGATCTCAATTGGACATTACTATGTGGATTCGTTTACTATTTGCTGTCATTTGTATTTTAACCTTGACTGGGCTCTGTGGAGTGCGGATCCTCGAACACCTGGACCACGTTATGATAAGGTACTCTCTGCCTGAACTGCTTTCACAGAAACACCAGTTGTTGCTCAACAAACTTGTCCGTGAAACTTTACGATCACTTCACCTTCTATGTTGGCCTAAATCAGTGGCGGCCTTAAGCATCTGGGGGCCCGTTTCAATAACTAATATGGGGCCCTACCCACATAAAACATAAACATAGAGCAGAAAAGACAAGGTGGTTTGCATCAATTGTATATTATTTTATTACGTGCACTTTCAGCTTCATGAACAGGCAGCTCAACATATAAATAATCCAACCTTATTTGATTAAAACTATATACAAGTATACAGCATTTTACGTTGGAATAAGCCTCGCCCTTAAATTACTATTATTTGAAGTTAACATTATACAATATACATAGACCTACTACACCACAAAACTAGTTGAGAATAAATTCTTTAAAATTGGGGAATACCTTACGGACGTGAGCTCTGAAAGCGGCAATAAAAGACTGCTTTAAAACTTTCAGAGACCTCAAACAGAAAGCACAAAGCCTTTCTTTAAAGTGAATTTCGTTTTGTTTTAGTTGTATCTTAATTTTAATCAATGTTTCATCAACCAATTGCCTGGATTTAATAAATAAGTAAATATAGCAGATATAGCCTAGCCTAATCTCTAAAGGGAGGCGCCATCGCGTGAACTGGAGCGTGTCTCAAAACTCAGCCTACTTGCCTCACAGACCGAGAAATATATCTAAAATGTCTTCTTCTAAAAAGAACATTTAAAAACGAAAGAAAACAGACTGCTCTCTGTTTATGTAATCCATATGAAATGTGCATTTCTCTCTGGCGCGTTCACTACTGCGAAGATCACGATCAGCATCGTCACTTCATCTTTGCAGGCGACAGAAAACACGTTTATAAACAATTCATTTGTCTCCTTGCTATAGGCCTATTTGACATATCCATAATCATTACTTTTGCCGGTTCTTTGTGACAACATTTAGGTGCTTTATTGGCAGCGCTCCACCCTTACGCCCGTTTCACACATACTCTGTTTGCAGTGCGTATGCGTTGCGTATTTTTTTCCGTACCCAAGTTACAGGTTAGAGCTTTCACACTGCACTTGGGTGCGGTCCGTCGATCCGTTGCAGTTGCAGTTGCGGTGCGTATACAGCAGTGCAGAGATCATTTCCGCACCGAGTCTATTTTTGCTGTGCTGCAAACGGTGAATTAAAGTGACAGCGCACGGTTTGTGGTCAAAATGAACACAGATTGACCTGAAAATGTAGTAATTTCACCATAAATGCATTTAATTCAATAAAATGTAGTAATCTCACCATAAATGTATTTAATTAAATACTACTTTTCATCTTAGTATTTTACTTTAAGACTGGGGTTTTAAGCAAGGAAAACGACAATTTACCTCAACAAGGACATAATAATGAACGACACTCATTCGAGGAGGTGGAAAAACAAGTTCTTTGTGACATGCAAGATTTACTGTATTAAAATTTAAATGCAAAAGAAAAGGCATGAGAGTCGGCTGTTTTTGTCAATTTTAAGTTTTAATTTAAAATGTTTACGATTTTAATATAAGTACATGGTTAAATATTTGACCACTTTCTTAAGCAACTTAATATATATAGAAGTAATGCATGGAATTATAGGCCTATGTTGTTTAAATTGTGTTTAAACGTGCATACGTCCATTCAAGTTTGTATATGTGTACAAAGAGAATCGCAATGCTGACACAACTTTTTTTTAATAAAAGTTGCTGCATAACTTCTGGATTTGAAATAAAAATAGTGAGTAATAGTATGTGTTTGTAGTACAGACGCGGATCAGTTACGCACTGCAAACGCAGCATATGTGAAAGCACTATAGCGTGTGCTGCTCCTGTACCGTATACGCACCGCATACGCACTGCAAACGGAGTATGTGTGAAACGGGCGTTACACGTTACATGAACGCGTCACCAGCATCTGCACCAAAAACATGGGGATTTTTTACAAGAAATTACAAGCTGCTAGTGACGTTATTTAGTTAATTGCCTGTCGCGAGTGCAAATGCAAAGTTGCAAAGCTGATTAAATCATGGTAAAACTGAATTAATTTACAAATAGTTTTCATTTGTATTTCAGCACTTCACGAATGGACAGCGACTCTTAAAATAGCACGTAGGCCTATAACGCGTTCTCGTACATTGATGTTAAGTACATTTTTGGGAAACGCTCATGGAATTGCAGAGAGCGTTCGTAACCTTGCACGTAGAGAGTGCTCTTAAGAGCGAATATACATCGTTATCGGGAAACCCGGCCCAGAAACTTTCGTTTCACAACTTCGTAACTCGTGGTCAATCTACCTTGGATGGTTTAGACATGGCTGAAAATCAATATCCTATGGAGAAAATGGGATTTTGCTGGTCTGTTGGGGCCCCCTTGGAGGGCGGGGCCCGTTTCAATTGAAATGGGTGAAACATAGGTAAGGCCGCAACTGGCCTAAATATGTCCATTTACATACAAAATGTATGTAAATCCTGTAAAAAAATCCGCTTTGTGAAAAAAGCGGAATTTTATCAGTCCCTGTGATGTTAAAATTCCGCTGTGATCCCCTATGGCCTACATATGTCCATAGGGGATCACAGCGGAATTTTAACATCACAGGGACTGATATTAAGGTCTTATGTTCCCGTCCCATATGTATTGACATTAATCAAAACATCTCCCGTGGTGTTCCCCCTGGGAACTTATGCTATCCACAAGTGTCTACAATATACTCTGACAAAGTCCGCCCTGATTTTATCAGGTTTGCGCACCTTAATGTACGTTCATTAAACCAAAAAGACTGATTTACTTGACATCATCCTTGACAAAAGACTCGATGTCTTCTGTATTTCAGAAACTTGGTATCAACAGAATGACTTTTTAAATCTCAATCTGTGTACTCCACCGGGATTTAGATATCTTGACAAACCCAGAGCAACTGGTAAAGGGGTGGACTTGCTGTTGTGTACAGTACCGAGGTCTCTGTTACTGAAATTGCTGTTCCTCTTGTCTTATCATTTGAGAGTATTGTTTCTAAAGTTAGTGGTGTTTCTCCTGTTTTGTTCTTGTTTATCTATCGGCCACCGAAATCTAACCCTCTGTTCTTTGAAGAACTCACAGAGCTACTTGCATTTGTAAATCCCCTCTGTCCATCTATGATTCTTATTGGAGATATTAACATTCATGTTGATAATCCTAGTTGTAATCATCCTACTAATTTGATGGAGATTCTGGATTGTTTTAACCTGATACAACATGTAAACTTTTCTACTCATAGAAAAGGTCATACACTTGATTTAGTGTGTACCGCTGGTGCTGATATTAATCAGCTTGAAGGCAAAGATTTGTGTATCAGTGACCATAAAGCTCTTGAGCTTTAACTTATCTGTTCCTCTTCAAAAACTACAAAAGAGGGTTATAAGTTTTAGAAATCTTAAAAATATCTTAATCAGTTTTCATGTATGATCAATGAGAGTCCTGCAGGTAATACTGTTGATCACTATAATTTAATTTTATCATCAACTCTGGATGTGCTGGCCCCCAGGAAGGAACGTGTCATTTCAATTTCGAAATCATCACCCTGGTTTACTATTGAGCTCAGGGCTCTTAAAGGGATACTCCACTTTTTTTGGAAATAGGCTCATTTTACAACTCCCCCAGAGTTAAACAGTTGAGTTTTACTGTTTTCGAATCCATTCAGCCGATTTTCTGTTATTTAGAAGAATATCAGTAACTAAACAGTTTCTGGTCACATTGACTCCCATAGTATATTTTTTCCTACTATGGAAGTCAATGAGACCAGAAACTGTCCGGTTACTGATATTCTTCTAAATATCAGAAAATCGGCTGAATGGATTCGAAAACGGTAAAACTCAACTGTTTAACTCTGGGGGAGTTGTAAAATGAGCCTATTTCCAAAAAAAGTGAAGTATCACTTTAAAGCAAAGAACAGGCAGTTGGAATGACAAAATAAAAAATCAGGGCTCACTGTTCATAAACTTATGTATGATGAGCATTTGGTTCAGTATAGTGATGCCCTCAAATTAGCAAGAACCGAATATTACTCTCAAATCATTAATGATGGTACTGCAAAACCAAACAAGATGTTTAAACTCCTTAAACCTACCAATTCACTTATTCGTTCCACTGTGCAGCAGTGCAGTAAGTTTCTGATATTCTTTGCTGATAAAATTGAGAATATTTATCAGTCTATTACTTCTGTCTCTTGTGTGCACCTCCTGAGATTCAACCTTTAAATTGTCCGCTTACCCGGTTTTCTAGTTTTCAAACGGTCACCATTGATTACATTTCCAAATTAATTATGACGATGAGTTCCACTACCTGTACTCTGGATCCTGTTCCAACTCATGTTCTCAAGGAGTGTCTGTCATCTATCAGTCCTCTCATTTTGAACACTGTTAATGCTTCTCTTACTACTAGACTTGTTCCCCAAACCCTTAAGGTTGCTTCCATCACACCCGTTCTTAAAAAGCCTGGGTGTGACGTGTCTGATCTGTCTAATTACAGGCCAATATCTAATCTTCCTTTTTTGGCGAAGGTTTTGGAACGTGTTGTTATATCACAACTACATTCTCACTTGTCCATGAATGAGCTTTTAGAACCTTTTCAATCTGGTTTTCGATCAGGACATAGTACTGAGACTGCCTTGGTCCGAGTTATGAATGATCTCCTCGTCTCTGCTGACTCTGGAGCCCTTACTATCTTGGTGCTATTAGATTCCAGTGCAGCTTTTGACACGGTGTGTCACTCTATATTGATTGAGAGACTCGAGACTTGGCTTGGTATTTCCGGGTGTCACGTTTCAGTGTGTTTAGTTCTGTTTTGTGATCTTGTTTTCCCCTGTCTTGTGTGATTTTTGGTTTAGTCCTGTTAAGTTTTCCCGCTCCTCGTTTGTGTTCAGTTTTCTCACCTGTGTTCTGTTGATTATCCAATTATTCCTGGTGTATTTAAGCCCTGTGTTTTCCCTCAGTGTTTGTCGATCGTCGTCTTGTATGGTTGTGTTTCCCCTGAAGTCCTGGAGTCTGTTATTTTGTTCCTGTTTAGTTTTGGAAAGTTTCATTTTGTTAAATAAATCTATTATATTGAAGCTCCCGTGTCCTCGTCTTCAGCTACCTGCAGCAACCCTGACACCGGGACTTAGTGATGGGCAGATCGAGGCTTCGTGAAGCAATGAAACAGTTGAACCAAATGGTTCATATTGTTTCGAGGCTTCGAATCAATCCGACACCCGTCTCCACGGTGACACCTAGTGGTCACTTGCAGGTGTTGATCTGAAAACAACCTTCACGAGCCATGAAAATTTGTTGTTTTTTTTATTATTGTACTTTTCTAATATGTGAATCTTGTAACCTATAGGCTCCTCACTGTGCATAATGTAATTTTGGTCCTGCAAAATGAATATTAATACAATAAATCAAGCCACAATGTCTCACTTTTTTACATATTTTTATCCAAAAATATTAATTTCTCTGCTGTGGAAGGACTCCTCAAATGGCGCATCATGGATGATGTATTGTTGCAGTAGGCGAGCTGCCGATCACAATACACACATCTCACTTTATTTGGGGTTTCCACACCACAGATGTGCATCTCTTCTGGGGAGCCTCCATTTTATCTATCTCCAAATCTATCTAGATATGTATCTCTAATATATCTATGTAATTACATATATCTACAATCTATCTATGTATTTAGATATGTATATATAATATGTATCTATTAGATATGTTTCTATAATCTATGTATCTATAATCTCTCTATGTATTTATGTAGCCTATCTTTTTAATCTATCTATATATGTATCTATCTATCTAGCTGTCTATATATATTTATATCTATGTATCTATTAATGTGTCACTATATACTCTGTGTCTCTAGCCTATCAGTCAATGTGTTGTGTAAATTTAAATGTAAGCCTAAGTATAATTAAACAAATCGCACTATAAATGTCACTATAACCCCAAAAATCCGCTATCTCAAAATCAAACTCCTCTCACAAAAACCCGAGGTCAATATGCGTTGATTCCACTTTTATACAGATGTGCGATTGTGTGGTCTGTTTCCGACCGTGTCAATCAAACGCTGATTCGGCGGATCACACCTGATGAAACACTTAGTGAAACACTTCGAGGCTTCGTTTGGCCATAGTCACGTGACATGGGTGTTTTGAATCACGCTTCGAATCAGTGATTCGAAACATCTGCGCTTCGGGATCTCGCAAAGCTTCGGAACGACTGTTTCGCGTCAGCCATCCCTACCGGGACTGTGTTGGAGTGGTTTAAATCTTACCTCACTGATCATACCCAGTTTGTCACTTTAGAAAATAATAAATCTAATGTTGGACAGGTATGTCATGGTGTTCCTCAGGGGTCTGTCCTTGGCCCAATACTTTTTAATATTTACATGCTTCCTTTAGGGCATATTATTAGAAAGCATGGTTTGGGGTTCCACTTCTATGCTGCTGATACTCAGATTTATATTAGCACAAAAACTAATATCACAGGTATATCAGCAACCCTTTCTGACTGTCTGCAGGAAATAAAATTATGGATGTCAGAGGTTCTTTTAGTTGGTGCCCCTGCAGCTAGCTATAATGGTAACATTTTTAATTTGGACATTGAAAATAATGTACTATCTGCATAACCTCAAGTTCACAACCTTGGTGTAATTTTTGATTCTCACTTGACTTGATTCTTGAAGCACATATCAAGAGCATTTCAAAATCTGCATTCTTCCACTTAAGGAATATTGCCAGGATCAGGCCTTTTCTTTCATTACCTGAAGCTGAAAGGCTTGTCCATGCACTCGCTACCTCTAGGCTTGATTATTGTAATGCCCTTTATCTTGGCCTTCCTGCAAAGTCTATTAAGCGACTGCAACACATTCAGCACTCAGCTGCATGTGTTCTTACATATACTCCTTTTTGTCAGCATACCTCTGGTGTGCTTAGGAATCTGCATTGGCTTCCGGTACATGCCCATATTGATTTTAAAACTCTTATTTTAACATATAAAGCTGTACATGGAACTGCACCATCATATGTGATTTAATTATGCCATATATGCCCTCTCGATCTCTCCGCTCCGCCCACTCTTTTCTACTTAAACAGCCTTCTTACAGACTGAAAACCATGGGTGAAAGAGCTTTCTCTGTGGCAGCCCCCAGGTTGTGGAATGCATTTCCTTTAACTGTTAGGAATGCTACAACATTAACGAGTTTTAAGAAACTGTTAAAAACCCATCTTTTTTAAGAAGGTGTTTGTGTCTTAATTGGTGTATGTTAATGTATCTTAATTGTTAATATATTTACTTTTGTACTGTACTTGTAGCGCTTTGGGTACAAGAAAAGCGCAATATAAATAAAATTTATTATTATTATTATTATCAGTAAATCAGAGTTTTATTCAATATGAGATTTAATGATTACTGCCATTTTAACACAATTTGCTTCTGTTGTGTCTGTTTTGTTGTGTAGATGTAATTAATTTAAATCCCAAACAGTTATAGAACAGCCTATTTTTTTCTGTTTATTCTTTAGGTGTGTTTGGTGTTGTTGCAGTGGAGTCAGTGTCAGTGATGGTGGGAGATTCAGTCACTCTTAACTCTGATCCTGAACAGACACATGATCTGATAATGTGGACGTTTGGAAGTTACGGCACTCGTATAGCTAGACTCAATAGAAATTTGAGTGAGATCTCTATGTATGATGTTCTTGATGGGAGATTCAGAGACAGACTGAAGCTGGATCATCAAACTGGATCTCTGACCATCACAAACACCAGAACCGAACATGCTGGAGTTTATGAAGTGACCATCAGCGGCAGCAGCTCAGAGACTAAACAAAGATTCACTGTTACTCTCTATAGTGAGACACAATTACACAATAAGAAGAGTTCCTTAAATAGTTTACACAAATAATAATAATAATTTTTTAATACTATTTTTAAATACTATTTTAATACACTTACACAATATAATACACTTATACTTAGTACACTTATACAAAAATGTACATTACATATCTGTAACAACACATATAATGTACAAAAACAATAAGGGCTTAGGGAAGTTTGCAAGTGCGTGTCTAAAAGTGGACTGGAACGCAGCACCTGAGGGCACGCAAGAGTATATTTTGGGACAGGCTTGATGACATCATGACACCGAAAGTCAAACAGCCACGAAACTGCTCCTGTCATTTATCTGATTGGGCATTCGCAATGATTCCTGGGTAGTGGGTAGGTAACTTCTGTGGAGGGTGCGAATGTTCGTTGCTGCATTCCACTCCACTTTTAGACACGTACTTGCGAACTTCCCTAAGCACTTCCCCTGCCGCCATTTTGAAGTGCGGCCGTTCCACTTCGTAAAGTGGACGAGGGAAGTTTATATGGACAGACCCTCGTTCCCTCAATTTTGACTGAGGGAGCGAGTCTACTTCATATGTACACTTCAGGCAGCTCCATATACCACAATGCAACACGATTGTGACATCACCGCAGATTTCGTCTAATCACCACCACAAAAAAAAAAAAAAAAAAAAAAACACAAACAACTCTATGCTATATTAATTATAATATACCAACCCAAACACATATATATACATGTGGATGCTGCATTAAACAAATTCTTAAAGGGCACCAATTATGGCATTTAAAATGTTCCTAATATTGTTCTGGGAGTCCCCAACAACAGTTTTACATGCATGCAATGACAAAAAACACTTTTGTTGTCTTATAATATGCATTTATTTTTACCTGATCTGCTCACCGACTCCTTAATGATTCGTTCAACGACTAATTTTTCCAAACCCCTCCTTTACATGACGCCAATCTGCGGTGATTGGTCAGATGACCCAATCAGTTATTGTTTACGTTAGCCCAATGCAAAAACATATTGATAAAGCACTGCAGTACTACAATATGCTCTATTCTTTATGACAACTTCAATAACAACGACAAACATTTCACATATTTCAAAAAAATTTACATTGGAGACCTAGAAGCTGTGCTGAGCCTAACTTACACAACACACACAAATACTTATTGAGCATGCTACAAAACACATAAAAGCAACAATTATTAATAATACTTACAGATTGTGATTCGGAGGAGGAAGCTGATCCAAATAAAACTGGTACTGAACCTTCCTTCAGTATCAGCCGACTCGCGAATCCATATTTGATGGCATTTATGTTTGTGAAGCAATCATCTTCAAAATGACGTGAACAAAGAACAAGGTTCGGGCTATACTTGTGTGGTATAGTTGTATATATGAACTGTAGCCACTTAGTCTTCAAATGCTCCTCCATGGGCAGATGAAAAAAGTTCGCTTTTGCGTCGCACTTCAGAACAGAGTCTCGTCGCCATGATGTTTTCAAGTTTTCCCTGGCGTCTATGAGGGCAATAAGTGGCCGTATCTTATTCAAATAACTTGTCAAGTTGACGTCATCTAGAGAAAAAGCATCGTTCGTCTATCGGCGACTCAGAGTCGACTCTTACTTTTGAGAGACAATAACTTTGTATATCGTCCCCTTGGAATTATAAGGTTCTATCTGCGTTCTGAGCAGTTTTGAGATATTGAGCTTCAAAGTTTTTGCATTACATTTAGGAAAATGTATATGGGGAACAAGTTTCTTTCAAACATGAAAATAACAAGGACCCTAAATGTATTCTAAATATACAATATCAAAATCCTCTCAAATTTGTAAATGTTTTTTTTTAGAATGGGTCAAACGCAGATAGAACCTTCTAATTCTAAAAAAACACTTTTCGCTTAGACTTATAAGGTTCTATCTGCCAAAACATTATTTGAACATTAAATATATAAAATTAATGTTGTAACAATGTCTCAACATGTGTTAGAAAGTAAAATTTTATTATATATAAATTATATAAAATATAAATTGTATAAATTTTTATATTTATTTCATATTTTTTAGCACTTCCATGCATTTAGGACATTTCAAATTAAGCAAGGTAGATCTAAATATTTTGTCCAGTGCAGAATCTTAATTTCCGTTACCAATTTGGTGGGTAATTAAACACATTATTGCAGAAATTGTTACTTTAATCTTTCTTTTGTTTAGACAGAAAGCAGATACTGTAATACATCTAAGCAGGACTTAATTCCAGCTAAAGTGGGCCAGATGAAATGGCTTTCTCTCTAGACATCAGTGTGGCTGAAATAACATGCTAACGTTTATTGTTGTAATTAAGACCCCATCAATTAAATTGTTAACTATTTGACCTTTAAGACTTAATATTTAAAAATTAAGACATTTTAAGACTTTTTAAACTACAAGAAAATAAACATGCTTCAGCAAATTAATTCATAAAGTTTAATAATCATAAAAAAATGATTCACTGACTATATGATCACAAAAAATGTCAGACTCATTTTTTTATCACACATACTCTCTCTCCCTCACTCACACACACCCTGTCACACACATTCTCTCACACACACACACACACACACACACACACACACACACACACACACACACACACACACACACACACACACACACACACACACACACACACACACTTTCTCACACATACATACACACTCGCAGTCGCTTACACACACACTCGCACACACACACACACACACACACACACACACACACACACACACACACACACACACACACGCGCGCACACACACGCACACACACGCACACGCACACACACACACACACGCGCACACTCACATACACACGCACACACACACACACACTCGCGCACGCACACACTTGCACACACTTTCACACACTTGCGCGCGCACACACACACAGTTGCATGTTAAATGTTTTTTTTTAAATATTCAATTTACTCACTGCATACTTGTATAAATAAGATAATAATAACTATAATAATAATAGTTATTAATAATAACCTCATTAATAATTAATAATACTAACCAATACACTATAAAGAAAATGGCCAAATATAATGTTAAGCCACTTCATAACACTACACAATATAGTGAATATTTAATTTACTGTAAATGTATAGCATTATGCCTTTATGGGGTTTCTTTTTGTCTTCAAGGAAAAAGCCGGCGACATGACATATAAAGTTGATTCTGATTGGTTCTCTTCTGTGCATTCGAAGTGCTGATTGGCTCACGCAGATAGAACCTTATAGAGCCAAGTTAGAGTTCGATTTTGTAGATGGAACCTTTTTGTTTTTTCAATAAAAAGTCCCAAATTGTACACAACTTAAAAAAACACATCACATAATGTAAATAAGTTGTCACAGAATAAGAATATGTGAATAACTCAATTTTGACAAAAATGTCAGATAGAACCTTATAATTCCAAGGGGACGATATGGTGAACTTTCATATTTAAAACTTTGCAGGATGTTTTCGTTCACTTAGACCTATGTTACACACTACATGAAAGGTAATTTTCAAAATTCCATAATAGGTACCCTTTAAAGGAAAAAAAATAAATAATAATAAATCAACTCCATAGCTGATTCCAAGTGATCAAGGGCTTCTTCCAATTCAGCCCATTGCAGTTTCCGCCAGAAGTGGGCACTCATGCAACGTAGGCAATGACGTACATCCGAGTGAACGAGACGGAGGGAAGTTAGCGAGTGAAGGATATGACAATTTTGGACTGGAACGCAGCATGGGCTTCGCCGAAGTTCGCATTGAGGGCACACAAGCTGTGTGGCTCCTCAGTAGGATTTGGTAAGTGTCCAGGTACTTTGTGACTTTCTCTCCGGTTCTGACCCCCGAATTTCTGGATACCTGGTGAGTTGCTCCTGGTAGATAAACGGTCTTTCCTCTGTCTTTTCGGTCGGTCTCCTTAACCAGTATCCCGAGCCGGAATCATTATCTGAATCATTTTCACTGTCATCACTCGTGTCTGCTTACCTTTGAGTGTCTGTCATTCTCTCTTGGTATCGTCTGTTACGCGTTTTCTTATCAGGGATAGGTCTGGTGTCAGATGGGGTGGCGTCGACAGGTAAATCGTTCACCAGCAACAGGAGATTATGGTGCAGTATCCTGCTTTTCTGTTTGTTTCCATTTTCAGGGCAGACAACGTACACTGGGTTCTCAGCAAGTTGACGTTCGACTATGTAAATCGTCTTCTCCCAGTGTGCCCTTAATTTTCCTGGTCCCCCACATTCACTGAGGTTCCGGACCAGAACTCTGTCCCCAGGTTGAAGTACAACCCCTCTAGTTTTCTTGTCATACGTCACTTTCCCCCCTTGCACTGGACTTTTTGCTATTCTCGGCAGCAATGCGGTAGGCTTCTGACATATTTTTAGCCCATTTCTCTGCAAATCCTCGAGGTGAGTACGGTTCCCTTTCTTCAACCAATCCAAACAGCAAGTCGACTGGGAGATGTGGATGACGGCCGTAGAGGAGGAAAAATAGTGAGTAGCCAGTAGCTTCATGTCTGGTACAATTGTATGCGTATATAACATGCGGGAGGTGATCCTTTCACCGTAGTTTCTCACTATAAGTCAATGTTCTTAACATCTGGAGTATGGTGCGGTTCAACTGCTCAGCTGGGTTGCCTTGTAGGTGGTAGGGCGACGTCCGCGAGTGGAGAAACCCCTGAAAACAGCTGTAGTGACTGGAACAGTTTGTTCTTCAAATTCATGATGTAATTTGGATGGATATCCAAACCGGGGTATGAAATCACTGAAGATGTGCTCAGCCATGATTTGCCCATGCCTGGGCAAATCTTGTGAAATGATCAATCACTACTAGAATATATTCATATCCCCCACAACTGGTTTCCAGATGCAAGTAGTCAATACACACAAGCTCTGAAGGGAAGTTAGATGTGATGCTGACCATAGGAGCTCGAGTGTGTGTCGGGGGTTTCTTAGACTTGATACAGGGACATTTTCGGGCAACATAGTCTTCAATATCTTTAGCCATAAAGGGCCAGTAAAATCTTTCCTGAGCCAGATAGAGCACTCTTTCTGTGCCTACATGACCCATCTCATTGTGTAGGTACTCTTCAAAGCTATCGGCCTGTGTTTCAAGGGGAGTACTAACTGTTTTTGCTGGTTCGTCCTTCTGTAAAGGAGGCCGTCTTCAAGTTGCAACTTACTCCTCTCATTCAGAAACTTTTGGGATGGCTCCATTTACAGTTTGGCGTATTTCACCTGTCAGTTTTGTGTTTGACTCCTTTAACTCAATAATCTTGCCTATGGCTTGATCCTCTCTTTGAGCCTTAACAAGATCATCATGGCTGATAGCTGGCAGGTGACAATGAGGTTGCGGGGGAGGATCTGGGAAACACATGTTAAGTGCTGCAACCCAGGCCACATCCTTCTGTTCTGCTGCCTGACTCCCATCCCATGTAGCACGCACTGCCTCGTTGCACGCACTGCCATATTTCCCCATGTCCAAGGGGAGCCGAGACAGTGTGTCTGCGTCCACATTTGATTTTCCAGGCCTCTACCTGATGTCGAACCAGAAATCTGAGAGTTCTCCCACCCACCGATGACCAACAACGTTGAGTTTTGCTGTACTCATGATATAGGTCAGGGGGTTGTTGTCCGTGTACACAGTGAAATGGGGGAGCTTAGTACAGGTAGTCCTGGAACTTTTCACACACAGCCCATTTCAATGCGAGGAACAGTTTTCCACTGTGCAGATGATAGTTACGTTCAGCTGGGGTCAAAGTCCTCCAGCCATAGCCAATGACTCTCAGCTTTCCATTATGGCGCTGATAGAGGACAGCTCCCAGGCCCTGGTCTGAGGCGTCTGTATGCAGCGTGAATGATTGGTTGAAATCAGGATATGCCAAGACAGGCGGGGTCATAAGGAGGGTGATCAGTTGCTCTAAGGCAGGTGTGCCCAACCCTGCTCCTGGCGATCGACTGTCCTGCACAGTTTATCTCTAACCCTGATCAAACACACCTGCCTTTAATTCTCAAGTACTCCTGAATACCTTAATTGGTTGTTAAGAACTTAATTGAAGACCTTCAGGTGTGTTTGATTAGGGTTGGAGATGAACTGTGCAGGACAGTCGATCGCCAGGAGCAGGGTTGGGCACACCTGCTCTAAGGCTTCCTGATGTTGAGGGGTCCAGTCAACAGGCTCTCGGGAAGGCAGCTGTGGGCGATTGGTGGTTTTCCCAAGTGTCAGAATCTGGGCTTTCACTGACTTAGCTTGGAGAAGCTCATAGATTGGCTTTGTGATCCTGGAAAAATCCTGGATGCATGAGCGATAATATCCCAGGAAGCCAGTCAGTTTCCTTACATCACCAACTGTCTGTGGTGTCTTGCTTGTCAAGGTTTTGACTGCTTCAAGGTCCCGTGGGTCTATCTTGACACCATCAGTTGACACAAGGCGCCCCATGTACCTGACTTCTTGTCAGAAAAGCTCACACTTCTCAGGCCTCAGTTTTACTCCGTGCTGTTGAAGAGCCTGAAGCACTTTGCGGAGGGCCTCCAGATGTTCATCGAATGTTCTTGCATAACAGAGCACGTCATCCAGATATGGGATGCAGCATTCATCCCTGAGTGCGCCTAGCATGTCCTCCATGCTCCGCTGAAACGCTGCTGGGGCATTTGAGAGCCCGAATGGGATCCGGACGCATTCACCCATGCACACACTCCTTTACCTGTTTAAACAGTGGCTTCGGGACTGCTGAGTATGCTCTCTGTACAGGGATTTCATCTGTGAGGATGATTGACATTTGTAGGCTTGGTGTGCATTTAATATCATCCCTGTCACATGCAAATGCTCTGGCTTCTTCACACAGCATTTTGTTGACTTTTTCTCTTTGTTTATCATCGAGGTGACTGAGGTCGATGGGAGGTTGCCATAATGATGGACGGGCATCAACAGGTGTTGATACAGCACTGTTAACGGTCACTGTGGGCTTGAGTGCTTCAGGTGAGTCTGGTGTGATCACTTTTTCAACACAGTGAATGCTGCCAAGTGCTGTCTTTCTTGGCAGAGTGACTGCATGTTTGGTGTTGTTAGCCACTGGTACAGCTACATAGGGTTTTCTTGGAATTTGAACCCCTCGGCAGGGACCAGCTCCAGTTTCCCTGACATGTTGGTCTCTTTAGACAGCCAACAGCCCGGTGCCCTTCTTCACCACAGTGGAAACAGTGAGGACAGTCGGGACGATTTGTCTCCACACATTTGTCACAGCCATATGGTTTCTCTCTCCTGCGGATTCTGTATAATAACTTTTGGGGTGTCTCACTGTCTTTTTGTTTGGTGCACATGAGCTCCTGGAACAGCTTGTGTTACTTTGCTCACCCAGGTGGGAATGGAGGAAGGCTTTTAACTCTTCTACGGCCAAATCATCCTTATTCATCAACATGTTTTCAAAAGTTCCTGGCTTGATGACTCTGAGGACGGCTCTTACAACCTCGGCATCACTGAACTGCTCCTTTAAACCATCTTCCATCTGCCGACAGACACAGATAGCTGAGATCTGACCCCTGGTCCTCAATCTGACCCCCCTGAACCTTTAATTCCCTGCGATGAAGGTAAGACAACTCTCTTAAGGAGAGCAACTTGTCGTGTTACAGGTGTCGAGTTTTCACTTAAACCTCTGGTGCCTGCTACATTACTACTCTGTGAGGTGATGTGATCTTTACAGAAGACTGGGGGTCAAACTGTGGAGTGGGTGTGTGTTTGTACTGCATCATTTTCTTACTTAGCTCCTCATAACTAGCAAGTATTTTCTGTAGTTCTGTGTCATGTGTGTCACTAGCCATAGAGAGTGCCATGTGGTTTGCGCAATCCCAAAATTGGTAGCATCACTATCAGTTAACATTATCACTAGCATGACTTACATCCCCAATACCCGATACATAAATTGCTACAGCAATTTGTGAAACATGACCCTGAATGACTGTGTCAATTACCTCCCTTAAGTTTAATAAATGTGCCATCCCAGAATCCTCTAACTCCAGTAGCTCACTAGACATCAAACTGCAAATGTACTCAAAACAACCCTCCTCATCTGTCGACTTAACACGAGACTCGTCCATTCCTGGCACTGGACCCACTGATTTGGCAATCTGGAACAGTTCATCGACAGAGAGAGTGAGCAGGTTCTTTTTGATGGCCCACATCAACCTTATCCTCTCACCATCCGCCATACTGCTTCCCAATTCCTCGCACTGGGTCATGAGAGTCCAGGATCACAATTCACGCTCTGTTCTTGATGAGTGGTGATTTCAGCACTGCACAGTCATTATTCTTTATTCATTACAGGTAACCTTCCTCAGCAGACAGGATTGATGACATCTTGAGATCTCCTTCACCGGCTGTAGCTCGCTGGTTGCCTCAGGTCACTTTTGGTCCACGGTTGCAGTATCACTGGATCAGCTTTCAGAGTGATCCTGGACGAGCCCCCAATAAACTGTTACAGGTACCGGCTTGCACCACGTAAACAGCTTACATGCTCTCTCTGGAAAAAGGAGAAATAAGTGAGACAGGGCAAACTCTGAGTCCGTTTTTCATCTCGCTCAGCAGAAAGAGGAAGACCACAAAGTGGAACAAACTGACGTAAAACCCCCTGGCACGCAATAAACACCAACCTGCCACCTGCTGGCGAACCCCACAATTACTCCTGACCTCTATATAAAATATTTTAGTGCAATGATGGTGGAAACAGGTTCATTACCCCATATTTTCAAATATTTGAAAACATTGATTATAAAATTACAGAAACTACCACAAATGTGATAACACTTTAGTGGGCATCACACAATGCATGCCGCAACTCAACAGGAGGCCTGGTGAATCATCCGGCACAGACTGGGGGAGGACCACAAATCCGTAAGTACAGTTTACAAACTCGTGGGAACAGATTGTGAAAGCGTGGGCACGGTTTATGAATTTGTGGGTACAAATTGCACAAACTGAACGCACGGTTTACAAATCTGAGAGCACAGATTAGGAACTCGTGGGTACGGTTTATCAATCTGTGTGCACAATTTGTTAAATCAAGAGAACAGTTTAAAAATTTGTGAGTACAGTTTATAAACTGAGGGGACGGATTGCACAACCGTCGACCACGGATTGTTTTTTTTCCCCCACAGGTGACTTCCTGGGCTCCGTATTACGTGAATATAAAACCCAGTTGAATATAAAAAAGTGCAGTCAAATGTTACCAGAGGTGGGAGTAAGTCACTAAATGCAAGTCTCAAGTCAAGTCCAAGTCTTAACATTGCAAGTCAAGTCAAGTCAAGTCATACTCTTTGTCAAGTCGCAACCTAATCATCAAGTCATACCAAGTCGCACACAGGCTAGTTTTACATATTTTTAAACTCTGGGACTTTTATTACTTATTTAGACACAGAGGGCTGATGGGTTACAAAAATAAATAAATTAACTTGTGTGTAATAAATAAAATATCATTAAGAAGCAATTTAAATGCTCTAAAATAAAAATAAATTAAATGAACAAGTAAACAAGGATTAATAAAACTTTTCCCATCTTGTGCTAGCCCTACATATAGTTATTTTGCTGTGATGTCCCCTATGAAAGTGTAAACCTTGATAATTTCTAAAAAGCCGACATCAGTTCATCGCGATCTCACACATCTCTGTTATTATCAATGAAGCTTTCATAATATATACAATATGTTTGTTATAATTAAAGGATTTGCCAGCATACAGAATTCAGCACTGAACAAAAAGTCCGTTTTGAGCGGTGAGGGGAGTCTATCGTAAATGCTTCTGATTGGCCATTATTGCATTCAAGAAATCAACACATTATGTCTGTGATTGGCTACATCGTTTAACGCTGGAAACTT
Organism: Chrosomus eos; assembly: GCA_036326025.1. Taxonomy (NCBI): domain Eukaryota; kingdom Metazoa; phylum Chordata; class Actinopteri; order Cypriniformes; family Leuciscidae; genus Chrosomus; species Chrosomus eos. The sequence goes on from JAZAVI010000229.1 coordinate 65,581, forward strand.
GTTAGAAATAGAAACTCTGGCCTGTCAATCGTTTCTATTTTGTTAGAAATAGAATTTCTTATTTCTTTTCTGCAACAGATGAATAAAAATGTATTAGTTATTATGTTTTATTCATAGATATTTCTAGTTTGCGGGAGTCCCGCGAATCGTTTTATTCTCCCTCAACCCACACACACATAGTGAGTGCATTTCCGCTCGCGCTCCCTCTTATGTTGTTGCTGTGTCCATGTAGCCTGGCATGCCAGACCTACATCAAGATGTTAGGTCTGGGAACTCTCCATTGACATGCCTCAATCCGAGGGGCGGGATAAACGGTTGTCTTTCAAAATCCCTCTGCATGCAATAGGACAGCGCTAACCAACCAGAGCAACGAACGGCTGTGGCTGAGTGAGTCCCGTGCGTTTTCCCACTAGCGGAGCTAGTTGATATATTAAACTTTTGCCGTATCCGGTCGTCAAAACTCCGAACACATCTTCCTTTTCTAAGAATGACTTAAGTGGCGTTCTTTTAACTCCAAGTCCTCCAGAGTCGCGGCCAAAGCCGATTCGAAAGACCGCTGCATCTTCATTGTTTTCAAGCAGCAGGGAAATCTCCTATGGAAATCACGCGGAACGTCATGAACTGTGCCATCATTGTGTTAAGCCCGCCCGCCGACTCTATACACGATGTGATTGGCCTGACCCGAAATTGGTTTTTCCAACTAAAAAGTCTATTGAGAGTTGCTAGACCACACTGGCAGCGAAATGATTTTCGCGGCCGCTAGGGTGCGTCTAGATTTCTAGGCTAGTGTCCATGTTGTCCGCGGAGGGATCTGCTGTTTTGGCAAGCGGCTTCCTGAGAGCATCTAGCGGTTCGCTGACTTATTGGAAAATATATAGTTCATTCTTAAATATATATAAAAAAAATCACAATTATTGAAAAAAAAATCCACAAGTCATTTCAAGTAAATAGGCACAAGTCCGAGTCTAAAGTCACAAGGAGCAAGTCTAAAGTCAAGTCGAGTCTTTTCAGAGATCTAGTCAATTAAAGGAACACTTCGACTTTTTGGGACTTTATAGCTTATTCAACGTTTCCCCCAGAGTTAGATAAGTCCATACATACCTTTTTCATCTCCGTGCGTACTGTAAGTCTGGTTGACGCACCCACCGCTAGCCTAGCTTAGCACAAAGACTGGATGTAAATGGATATAGCTAGCACACTAATCCCCATAAGTGACAAAATAACGCCAACATTTTCCTATTTACATGTTGTGATTTGTATAGTCACAGAGTGTACAAATTACAAGGTAATATGAGACACAGCCACTTTTTAAACGTTTAAATACTGGGAACTATTTTCTCAGAAGGCGAAGCACTGCTACTTGGGCGGAGTGATAACCGCAGCACCTGAGACGCGCTCTCTGCTCCTCACCACAGCGCTTGTATATCCGTAAAACAACTATAAACTGGAATAAATTGTGAGCTCTCACTCTCATCACTGATCACGAACACACACTGCACCGAATCTGGGAATGGGTTGTTCTGAGACAGTGCTTATGATTTATGGGGATTTAAAAAAAAAAAACTGGGTGGATTTTTATTAGGGTAGTTGTGTACACACACTGCTAACACACATTTATGTTCAAACTTAAATTTATGTATGAATTTTGCATAATAGGTGCCCTTTAAAACAAGTATCTGGTATACATTTTATTTAATTTTACCAGAGTTTTATGAGTAGCATAAGGCAGTTGTAACAGTTTTTGTTAACTGTCTGTGTTTGGGCTTTTACAATTTTTTTGCTACCATTTTTCCTCATCCATATTCAATCCGAGATCTTGTTCCCACGTGGCTAATCTGGATTAAAGGGGTGGTTCGGAATTTTGGACATCGGGCCTCATTTCCAAGTGAGCCTTAGTGTTATCTATCAGTAGAGACATTTTTTTAAAAAATTTATCCATTCGTCCCAGTTGCGTAGTTGGTCGGTGCTAGGCTAGCGCGAATCAATGGAACCAGCTTTAGCATGCCAAAACAGTTTTACCCACTCCACAGTACACTAAAAGCAAATCAATTATAACGCCAGACTGTCTGTTGAGAGAATAATGTTAGAAATCAAACTATCCTTTTCATCACATTGCAATAGTTATATTGCTTTACCTATATTTATTAGAACAGTCTACAGCAGCGGCGGAGTGATATGTTACCTAGGCAACCGAGAGAGTCGGTCCACACGACAATTACGCAAGTGTATTTACCTGCCGCTGACACTCATCACTACAGAAACAGAGTATAATTTATGATATATGTAATAGCAAGACAGAGGACTATGGCAACGTTTGAAAGCAATACCATTGTTTCGGACTTTGAAGACGATGAAGACGAAGAATGTGAGTTATTCAACGAACCATATATGTATGAGCCAGAATACACAGATGAAGAATTATTCGAGATGGATGCTAAAAGGGCAGAAAGAGAAAGAATGTCTGTAGAGACAGCAGCCAGTGGAGATGCCGTAGAGAACTGGGACAGAACATCGGGAGACTGGTGGTGCCAGTGCAGAAAATATATATACAAATGCTGACGGAAGACGAGTGTTTTTGCTGCAAGGAGTGGAACTTCTCACACAGATAACAGAACTGGAGCTAGACACTAGTTTCTAAAATTTAAATGTTTCCGGGCACAGCCCCTCCCGAGACAGACCAATGTGCATAATGGATCACCAGTTGTCAGTGTCGATCTATCAGTTATGAAAGGGCTAACGTTAGCTTCATTAGCTAGCTAGAGTAGCCTAACAAAAGTTATTACCTGTACATCTGTAGCTGTTGGTGCATCTGGAAAGACGGCTGGAACTGCATTCCTGGTCATAAACCTGTGACCGTTTTGATTAAATGGTTCTTTAAAGTCGTCTGGTCTAAAATGGTCACTGCAAATCCCTTTTTAGAGTCCAAATTTAGAATCTCTGCCGGTGTCTCCTTGTCCAAGCCCGAAGAAGTAATCCAAAGTTGAATCCTTTCTGAATCTTCAAAATGAAATTTGTGAAAACTTCGCGATGAACATTTATTAGGTTTGATTTTGTAATTGCGAAATGCACACCGAATCACCATGTTGCCTTTGTTTACCTCAACAATTATTACTAAGCTAGCTAGACCTCCCGACTGCCGTGCGCTTCGGTTCTGTGTTTACTTTTTGACGCAGTAACATTACTACTAACCGGAGCGAAGTATAATTCCGCCGCTGCTGAGAAACTAGTTCCTGTAAATGTAATGCAATCATTGAGATGAAAAGGATAGTTTGATTTCTGACATTATTCTCTCAACGGACACTTACATCGATAGTCTGGTGTTATAATCGATTTGCTTTTAGTGTACTGTGGAGTGGGTAAAATGTTTTAATGGCATGCTAAAGCTGGTTCCATTGATTCACGCTAGCCTAGCACCGGCCAACTACGCAACTGGGACGACTGGATGAATTTTAAAAAAAAAATGTCTCTACTGATAGATAACACTAAGGCTCACTTGGAAACAAACAAACAAACAAACAAACAAACCACTTACTCATTTAAAATTGGGCATTTGAATATTACATGTTCTTCTCTGGCAGTGCAATCTTGTTAAATTTTACTATATAGTAAATTTTTACTATATTTGACTAAATTTATCGACTATAAATCTGACTTTATAGGCCAACACTGTCTGTCTTTCGTTACCTGCTACAACATCAGACCCACCGATTTCTTTACATCCTCCTTCAGGTCCTCCTTCAGGTCCTCCAGGTTCTCCTTCAGGTTCTCCTTCGGGTCCTCAAGGCTCAGTGCAGATAGTGCTGTTCTATGTTTCTTATACTACTGCTGCTGCTGCTGCTGGTTCTCTGCTGATTATGGCTGTAATTGGAATGTTTTATAACCGCAGGAAACACAGAGATGAAGGTAAAGTGAACCTACAGCTTAAACATCCTTAAAAACAATATTATTCATGTTTTGATTGAACGTGTGTGTCATTACAGATCAGAATCATGATCAAACTGATGCAACTCACTTTGGACAAATGAAGGTAAGTGTCTCTGTGTCATTTCAATCACATTTACATGCATTAATTTAACAGTTGAATTAACAGAGCAAAATAACCACAGAGAATATTGCAATATTTAAAAATGTGTATGATTTCATACTGCAAACTACTTTACAAACATGGTTGGTTTTTATTTGTTACTGTTAATAAAGTTGGTCTTGTGTTCTAAAATTTCATAATACAAATCCCAACAATTTAAAAGAGAGAAAGCCCTCCATTATGAACAAACACAAAACAATCAGTCAATGCAAAAAAAAAAAAGATTTGTATCCCATAACATGCATATTTGAATATTATAACAATGCTCAGGTCCAGTGCATTATCAATCCTCATGGCACATTTCTGTAAAACTCATTTATACATTTTCCTTTGATTATATGAAGTTTTTTTCTCATGTTTGTGTTTGTCTGACAGGAATCTGAGATGACGGAGGTGATCTACACGTGTTTCACCACAGAACAATCATCAAACTCTGCGATTCTGTTTCCTCATTTCCTGATGTTTAATAAACTTCATTGAACTCATCAGTATCTTTTTGTCCATCATTCGGACTGGGTGCGTTTCAGCAGGATTGTACTAATAGTGGATAAAAGCAAAATGAAAAATAGCCTAAGTTAAAACTATAATTAAACTACCTGCTCTATTTCCATACAGCATATATTCTCTGACTCTGTAGGCATTATTGTCCGACTCCGGGTCGAAATGAACACCGCTACTGAGAGTTTCTGTTTTGATAATATGCTTGTTCGACAAATGATGATCTGATCACAACATCTACATCTGTCTTTACATTCTATTACTGTTTCAGATTTGTTCTTTTGTCATCAATTATATTTCCTCTGTGATCTTTGATGAGTTTATTGTGATCCTGAATGACAAATAGCCTACTGTAGATGACCAAATACCATTTTAAATACTTAGTATTCCATGCTTTTTCCTCCATATAGACCTTTCTCACAATAACCGGAAATACATAATCGTTGTGAAAGCGTATTATAAGCTCCATAGCTTTTGTAATAAAATATTCAAAAAAAAAAAAAAACACATTTCACAGTGTGATAAATTTCATGCAGTTGTGTATTATCACAAAAGTCCCCAAGGCTTTGTAAATCCAGAGAAATTCCAGTTTTTAATAATGACTCGTCCCTGGTCATTGTCGCCTATCAATGACGTAATAACTACGCTATCCTCGGTTTCCATTATTGACTATAGATACCTCATTAAGGGCCATTTCAATGGGCCGCTATACGTAAGCCACTAATGATGTTTCTATGTATGCATATCTACACTGAACAAGATTATAAATGCAACACTTGTTTTTGCCTCCAAATTTTATGAGCTGAACTCAAAGATCTAAGACTTTTTCTATGTACACAAAAGGCCTATTTCTCTCAAATATTGTTCACAAATCTGTCTAAATCTGTGTTATTGAGCACTTCTCCTTTGCCGAGATAATCAATCCACCTCACAGGTGTGGCATATCAAGATGCTAGCAGCAGTGGCGGATCTAGAAAATTTTACATGGGGGGGCAAAGGGGTGGCAAGAGGTCTTAGCAGGGTGGCAGGGGTAGACGCTTTAATAAAACAAACACAAAAACACAGTAGTTAGTTTAATCGTGCCCTTACACACTACAAAGGTTTTTAATTCACAACAGGAATAAGCCCAGTGCAGTGTTCAAACAAAACAAAACAAAACTTTGCATCTTTTAAAAAGTAAAAGTATAAAAAGCAAAATGAAATATTTTAAAAAGTACAATAATTGTGTCCAGGGACTTTTAGCCTTAATGGTTATGCTCCAGCTACTTTCTTCAACTACTCTTGCCAGCAAAAGTCAATATGTGAAAACCGGTTATCCTTGTATTACATTAGGCTACACTGTAGGGTAGCTGGGTCATTCTTGGTATGCAGTGACATTTTGGCTTCATAAGTGTTGGAAAAAAAGAACATGATTTTCATGTTTTTAGCATTCTACCAAAATAGTGACATGTTTAACTATAAGGAATACATATTGGTCAAGCTCAGGGACTCTATAATAATAATTATGGGTAGTTTGTTCAGAAACTGTCCATGAAAATATTCCACCCTGTTAGGGACATATACATAGTTATCACAACATGTTATTAATGTAAATGTTAATCAATAATGAGCTTTTCTTGGATAGTATATGTCCCTTATGCCATCTTAGATTTTTTTTTCTTCTTGAAACAAGCAATTTTTTTTCGATGAATAGAATATGTTTCACATTCTACCCTGTTAGGTTTATAGACCTAACATGGTGGAATCTAACAGGGTGGAAAATTCTGAGCTAAGTTAGCCATAGCTCTTTGAGTGATCAACATTTAGCTAGCTAACCTTCTACAGATGAACATGACTTTTATGACTATGTCAGATTTGTTTTTAAATGTTTTGATAGGACAAACATTCTCTATAACATAGGGTGGAACTTTAAGGGTGGGACAAGCAGGATAACATTTCAAAAACTAAAAAAAAAGTTAGGAGTGAGAGTTGAAGCTTACTTCAGTTTGTACAGTTGAATTCCAGCAGGTAAAAGAAATGAAGTTACTTCTTGAAAATGGTCTCAATAAAATTGCAGTCGGATTTGGAAGGCAAAAAAGTACATACTAACAGGGTGGAAGATGACTTCAGGGAGGGACGCAGTAATTGAAGAAAATTTTAAGAAAAGACTTATATTTTCACATGATTTATATGTATGATTACAGGCAATTTAGCCTAGTCTATAACATAAAAAAATATTTTGAGGTTTTTGTCATTTCATGGTTTATATTTCTTGCAGAAGTTGATTACTGTGCACTGAGGACATGATATAATTGAATGCATACATCAATTAAAATTGTGTAAAATACAAAATTTTATTTTTAATGTCTATTATCTCTGTTTAAATAGTAAAGAATACTTAAATCTACAATTTAAGCCATTTACTATAAATATGTGACTCATTTTAGAGAAAATATGTGTAAATAAACCATTGGGACAGGAAAAGTCACCGCATACCAGGAATGACCCAGCTAATAAGTAGCCTATAACAAATATAAAATCAGAAATATTTATCACATGCACACACGCCAGTTATGTTTAGACTATATAATAATCCTGATTTTATTAGTTATTTCCCCAGTTTTAACCTGGTTTCATTGCTGTGATATCTGAGAGGAATTGGATTTGCTTAGCTAATCAAATGATCGATCTCCTAACTGGCACTGTATTGTGTGTTGTAACATAACGTCGGCGTAACAGCGACCATCAGTTAATGTTATGGATACAAACAATTTATATTTTTTATTAAGCTGTTCTTGTCTTTACTAAAATCAAAATTAGGCCAATCAAAGGGAACAGTGCTCTTACAAATCACGAGGAAGCGATTTGACAGCTGATTTTGGCTAACGTAATAGACTCGCTGTTTTTGCTGATGCTGAATCGTCTTTAGCATACAATACATTCATTACAAATGTAACTTTAAGTTAAACGTTTGTTTAACTACACATGGGGAAACTCACTTCACCTTCAGAGGCTCTGGGGCAGCTCAGTCTCTCCAGTCGGGTCTCAGGGCCACCGCACCGCAGCAGACTCGCTGTGTGTGTGTGTGCGCGCGCGTGACTGAGCGAACGCCGCTCTGCACGTTTGAATCAGGGACGTACTAAGTATTTGAGGGGCAGGGGGGACGGGCTTTAATAAAAATTTAATTGTTCACTTTTGGTAAATGTATCGTTTAGTTCACTGTTTTGAGAAGCTTGCGGGTTGTTTTTACAAGTACAGTTTTTGGATCACCAAAGTTAGGGGGGCAGCTGGGGGGGCAAGGCTCTAGAGTGGGGGGGCACCTGCCCCCCCTTGCCCCCCTGTAGATCCGCCCCTGGCTAGCAGACATATCACCATGTAGCCCAAGACTGGTTGCTCACTGAAGCTAAGCAGGGCTGAGCCTGGTCAGTGTCTGGATGGGAGACTCCTGAGAAAACTAGTTTGCTGCTGGAAGAGGTGTTAGTGGGGATATCAGGGTGCTCAACCTGTGGTCTGTGTGGGTCCTAACACCCCAATATAGTGATGGGGACACTATACTGTCAAAAGAGCACCGTCCTTCGGATGAGACGTAAACCTGAGGTCCTGACTCTCTGTTGTCATTAAAAATTCCATGGCACTTCTCGTAAAGAGTAGGGGTGTAACCCAGGGGCCCTGGCCACATTCCCTCCAATGGCCCTTGCCAATCAGGGCCTCCTAATAATCTCCATCCACTGAATTGGCTCTATCACTCTCTCTCCTCTCTCCACCTGTATCAGGTGTGTGGTGAGCAGTCTGGTGCCGTTGTACTGTGGCTGCCGTCGCATCATCCAAGTGGATGCTGCACACTGGTAATGGTTGAGGAGAGACCCTGACATGACTGTAAAGTGCTTTGGGTGTACAGTAGTACATGTGAAAAGGTGCTGATTAGACAGCATGATTATTGCACAGGTGTGCCTTAGGCTGGCCACAATAAAAGTCCACTCTATGTTCAGCTCAAGAAAAATGGGGGCAAAAACAAAAGTGTTGCGTTTATAATCTTTTTCAGTGTATGATACAATATCTTGCACACTGCTGATGTGTCGTTCAGTCATCATGGTTCACAATTATAGATTGGCAAGTACAGGAAATTCCCCAAAAATGAAACATAGATCACCTTAGCCAAGCAGGCTTTGGGAAAAACGGAGAATAAAATCAAGGATCAATATCAGCATGGTGTTTTCAGGATGGGGACAGCATCGCGACGAACTTGGACTTGATCTGTCCACACAGAGACTCTGCTCTCGCATGTGTTTTAATATACAGGTAAGAAAATATACATTATTCACTGTACACTACAGTTATATTGCACTTTGTTTGTACTTCAGTAACACTTTTTATCAAGTCTGGTGACCAAGTCTATGGCAGTGAAATAAATAATTACACAAAAATATTAAGCCATTACTTGCAAAAAACTGTGGGTTTGTTCAAATGTACTTTTAGTACGATTGTATTAAACGCGTAAAACTGTGCAGCATTAACCCTCGAAATCATTTGACAAATAGTCACATATTATTCACATATTATTCGTTGAATTCTATACATCTCTAGATGGTAAAAAACGACATCTCCCATCGTTCATCATCAAGCTTCGTCTTTGTTCATTGCATTATCAAGCTTCGTCTTTGTTATTGTTTTGAAAATGCAACCTCTGGCTGTGAAAAGATTACATATTGTAGCTTTAAGTGTAAGAAATATGCTCATATTCAGAAAAAAGGGAGTGTGAAAATTCAATCAAAAAATTAAAAATTTCAATTAATTAAATACTTTAATTTTTCTCATTTGCAGTTGGTTAACAGACCATGAACCTTACATTTCATCAAATAAAACATCCCACTAATAACTAGCGAGGTTAATAGTGTACACAATTACATAATATACAAGGACTGGTGCCTTCATGAGCAGCTCTTTTATGTTTTCTGTCTTTTTACTGTCGAGAGGTTGGGGATGAACCAAGCACCCTTTTTAGTTCCTGCAGATTTTGTGGTGTTGGCAGCTGTCGGATGAATCTGTATTGTTATGGAATATGCATTCTATTATAATTATGCCTTTTTTGTGTATAAAGTACTTATGTGTTGTAGTCAACTACAATGGTAACTTTATATAATGAAAGTGTATTTATAAAGCAAGACACCAGAGGTTGTTGTTAAACGATTTGTTAAGAAAGTGTTATATAATGAAGGACACTTGTAATAATCATTGTAATCATTTATTGAGAAAGTGGTTTATGAAGTAAAATCACACTGCAACTGTTGTTGTAAAATCATTTATTGAGAAAATAGTTTATAGAAAACTGACACCGCAGTGTTGTAAGCAGGGCTTGACATTAACACCCGCCAACCCGCCAAATGCGGCTGGATTTTGCTCGTGGCGGGTAACACAGTCACTCCAACTAGCCACTTTGGCGGGTTGAATAATTGTAGTCTTTTAAAAAGGCGCGACACTACAACTCCCATGAGTATTACATGCACGCAGTGCTGCTTTGCCCTTGCGCGCTAGTGACCGACAACACTGAAACGAAGAGACAGCTAGCTGCCCTGCTTGGTGGAGCTATGTGGCGACATATAAAAGGTGTAACAAAACCCGGTGTGTTGTCTGCTCACCGGGTTTTTCTTTGTCTCTTCTTCCTTTTTGTTTTCATCGTCAGGTTTTCTCTTGTGTGTTGTCTGTTCACCGGGGGTAACAAAACCCGGTGAGCAGACAACACACAAGAGAAAACCTGACGATGAAAACAAAAAGGAAGAAGAGACAAAGAAAAAGACTATTCAACGAAAAGTGGAAGTTAAATCGAGAATGGCTGGTATATGATCTAGCAAACAAAATCATGTATTGCTCCGATTGTCGGGTGTACGGCGGTAAAAAGGTAAAGGGGGCATCTTTTGTGGTTGGCACAAGCAATTTTTAACAAAAGCATTTATTCCTTTGTAAAAAATAGTGTGTTCGCGGACAGTGGAATTCTGGGATGGCACTTGTTGCTATGGACTCAGGGGGGCCTGCTGAGTGCAGTAAAATACTTTTTATCATGACAGGAACTTTAATTAAAATGTCTATCAACTATACTACCTGAATCCCCATTCAATAGATTGCAAGCGGGATTGTGTCCAATTGCAGCTTATTCAGTGAGCATACGCTCTGATATTTGAACGGCTATAACTCCGCGACCAAGCCGCCTAGATGCACCAAACTTGGGCCAAGGTAGGGTCCCGAGGGGCCCTCTCCAACGAGCCCTAGCCCGAGGCTCTAGCTCCCCCATGGCCCGAGATACGGGGCCCAACAGGAAAGGGGTCACTTTAGAAGGAAGGGTCCCAGAACCTCGGGGTCTGAGAGGGCCCCTAGGGGCCCCTCACCACCCCAAAGGACGATCCGCTGGGACTCGTCCTTTCCGAAATATTGGCCGTTTTGTCCAAAAGTTCCTTATGTGTAAGCGGGTGTATCTTGGGAGTGGAGCTCCAAACTCCGGTGTGAGGAGGGCCCATTGGGTCCCTTCACATCCCACCGTCCCCAGCTCCTGGGCCCTTCCGTTTCCGAGATACGGCCACTTCCGGTCCAGCTTTGACCGGGTGTATCTCGGGAACCAAGCCGAGTTGGAGCTCCAAACTCTGGGTGTGAGGAGCTCCCCTGGGTCCCCTTCAGACCCCACCATCCCCAGCTCCTGGGTCCTTCCGGTTCCGAGATACGGCCACTTCCGGTCTAGCTTTGACCGGGTTTATCTCGGGAACCAAGCCGAGTTGGAGCTCCAAACTCGGGGTGTGGGGAGGTACCCATGGGGCCTCAAAGTCCCCAGAGTATGGAGCCCCAAGTCGGCTTGTTTCCTGAGGTATGCCCAGTCAAAGATGGGATTTTTACCGGTTGTATCTCGGAAACAAAGCCGAGTTGGAGCTCCAAACTCCGGTTCTGGGGAGGTACCCATGGGGCCTCAAAGACCCCAGAGTATGGAGCCCCAAGTCGGCTTGGTTTCTGAGTAATGCCCAGTCAAAGTTGGGATTTTGACCGGTTGTATCTCGGAAACAAAGCTGAGTAGGAGCTCCAAACTCCGGTTCTGGGGAGGTACCCATGGGGCTTCAAAGACCCCAGAGTATGGAGCCCCAAGTCGGCTTGGTTCCTGAGTAATGCCCAGTCAAAGTTGGGATTTTGACCGGTTGTATCTCGGAAATAAAGCCGAGTTGGAGCTCCAAACTCCGGTTGTGGGGAGGTACCCCCATAGGCCCCCCATGACCTCAGAGTATGGAGCCTAAAGTCGGCTTGGTTCTCGAGATACACCCGGTAAATTCACCAGTAGCTTAATAAGTTGCTCACTGGCCTTCAGCACATATGCTGAAATCCCCAATTCATTACAGGGATTCACCGGCTAAAAATTCACTAAAAAGTCAGAAACAACATCATGATGAAAGCTATTTTACTGCACTCAGCAGGCCACCCAGAGTCCGTAGCACCAAGCGCCATCCCATAATTCCACTGTGGGTCTGATCAACCTGCTGCACTCACCTTCCCTGTGAGTGGGAAACATTTTGTTGCACCATGCTCTGGATAACAGTTGGTCTAATAGCGGCAGTGTATATTATCCCTGTATAAGGCAAAATTTGTGACAAAAAAACAAAACAAATAAAAAATAAAAATCACAAAATAATAATTAAAAACTCAATAAAAACAAAGTGTTGTACTTTTCGTCAAATAAATAAAAAATAAATAAACATGATGCGCGTTTTGCCTTCTCTCTGTCAGTGAGGTCCATTCTGAAATGCGTCCGAAAAATGAACTGTAGCTCTGTCAATACTTGTCACAGAGATACGAGAGATTTCTCTTTATGAAGCTGAAATTCTCTTCTTTTAAATGAAGTAATTTATTTAAAAAAAAAAAATTTCCAGTTTATTTAATCCGTTTGAAACCAAGGAGAGGTACAGTTTTTTCATTCTCCCTTCATTATCTTTAATAAGCTGAGGCCGCCACACCCCCAGAGCTTTTCACATGGTAAATAGGCGATCTATGCATCGCACACGCGGCACGCCCCCGATCAATGCCATAACAACACGAAGTGTCTTCATCAGATCATTCACTGATAGTTCATCGCGTTTTGAGGATTGCAGCACGCTACTCCTTCAGATGAGTCTGAACAGCGGGGAAGAATTTGAAACTCGGAAGACAAACGGCTGCATTTTGAAGAACGAATTGACCCCGCCGAGGATACAAGTTCGTTGTAAGTTGTTTTGTGTTATAACTCCTTTTCTGATCATAGAGCTCAAATGCATTTTCAGACTATATTTTGCCTAGCTTTTGACATAGGAAATATTACCTCACAATATCTCTAACATTCGTGTAGGCCTATGTGCTCGTGTAAACTTTTTGAATAACTGCTTAGGTTATAATGATTTAGTGAAACATAACGATCCGCAAGATTTGTGTGAGTACTTCAGTGGTCTAGTGGCAGATCTTTTGCCAAGCGTGTCAGAGCCCTCTGTATAGTTTTTTTTCTCTCATCAAAACCGAATATGTTCATCAGTGGTTACAGTCTATAAGCACACACGTATATAGGACACACGTTTGTGTGCATTTTATTTTGTGATTTCACCGGAATGAATAGTGTCCGCAACGGTGATAGATTGAAGAGCGCGTCCGAGTGAAGACTGCGCAAGCGTCGCCACAAGAGAACACTGTATACATGACACTGATAGCAGCGGACACGAGCGCTCAGCTTGAGTTCAAAAACAAAACATTTTTTTTGTGTTACGACCTCCCAGTTAGGTTAGGGGTTCGGGAGTCCAACATTTTAAATGTGGCATTATAGAGGAACATATATAAGCCATGGTTTGTACAAAAAACCCAAGAATCAAACTTACTGTGCCAACACCTTTATTCAGTATTACAAGGTAAGTGGCAAAAATGAAGTGAATTAACCAATACGAATATAGATTAATATATATTTAAATGGATATGGGATACAGAATTTCTGTAAGATAGATTAAGTTAATGCAAAGAGAAAAAGATAGACGTGGACGGCGCCAAAGAAAAGAAAATAACAAAACCAAACGAAGTCTAGCTGTTAAATAACCTCTAATCCTAACTAAGAAAATAAAGAAGAAAATAATAATCTTCAGCGTCCCAGACGCCCTACCTAATCTCCACTAACTAACAGAAAACAGAAATACAAGGAGTGGCACTCGTCCCTAACCTAATGTATTTAGACAAAAGCGAAAACCCCTGCGTGTTGCAGTGTATATCACGTGACATGCTACCTGTCTATCTCTCTCCGCACTAGTAACCTTCAGCGGTCTGCTGTAGCAAGTTACATAAAATCAGAGCATTAAAAACAGGAAGAGTTCACTCATACATAAACTCAGCATCACACAGAGTGAACGAGAACCACAGCCATAACAGGGTATACAAAGTAACAAACAGAAAGCTCAGCGAGCTGAGCCTGGGTGGCAACATCCAGCATGCCCTCTTATTCCCCAGGTGGCCTGCTCCCATTGGCGACAGCGAGAAATGACGTCAGTGCTAACAATGATTGACAGGTCACTTGGCCAATCACGGGTATCTGCAAAGCGAAAGTAACAGAGAGAGCGGGAAGAAAAACACAAAAGAACACACACACACACACACACAATACAGGAACGTAACAGCGGACTAAATGAATGCTCTGCTAGTTAACTGGAGATGTTTTATTTGTATTAGGTACAGCCGTTCATTGAGTGTATCAGTAAATGCATGCGGTCTATATGGGCCATTAACAGATACTCGCGGTGACGCGGTCTACCCATCAATAGATGTTTCTCTGTCCATCAACAGATACATTGTGCATCTATAGCCATTACTTGTCCAGCAGTTTACTTTGGATAATGTGCTAACAGTTTTTTTTTTTTTTTTAGGAATGTGGCTGCAGTGCTCAGTGCAATCGAAAATCATACTGAGTAAGTGCATAGATGTAATATTTTACAGATGTAATGTAGCCTAATTGTGTTTACATCATAACCATCAGTCTTCAGAAATCATTCTGATATAATTTTTTTTAAATCAATGTTGGAAACAGTTGTGCTGCCTAATTGTTTTAACCTGTGATAGTTTTTTTTAGGATTCTTTGAATGCATTTTTTTTTAGAAAAAAAAACATGTTTGGTCTTTTTATGTTTTTTTTTTTTTTGAAAGGATGTGTTAAGTGATATGAATGACTTTAAGTCTTTATGTTCTTAGGAAAGATTTATATTTTGAATAAATGCTGTTCTTTTTTAACTTTTTATTCATCAGTGAATCATTCTTAGTTCAGGCTGCCTCACAGCACCTTGGGCCATTAGCCATTGGGGGAGTGTCTTTAGTCTTCCCAGGTGTAAATCACATTAATATTCATGGCCATTCACACTACCCCGCATACAGCACTGTTGACCCAAAAACTGACGTAAGAAATTTAAATCGTTATATTGTTGTTTGTGAAAGAGTGGTCAGAATGATTTTCACTTCATTTTGAATAAAAAATTCTAGCCTACAAGAATAGTAACTCAAAAGTATTGTGGACAACTATTCAGTATGTGTTAAATGGCCTTATTGCGGTGAATTTTTTTTTTCCAAAACGCACTAACCACGCATAATATTTTTTTTCTATAAAATGCAAACATGTACATCCATTTTGCTCACATATTACTGTAGCAGAGTTTGTGCTGAATACAGCAAATGTATATGTTGGCAAATGATATGTTTTAAGTAGCTGAAATAAGCACAAATGTCAGGGCATGTCAAAACATCTCAAGGGCCCTGAAAACACCTCAGACCCCAGAGGGTTAAACCCAATCACCACTATCATACAGAGAGAGATAGGGAAAACTCTGTCTGCTTACTCTGTAACCAAAGCTAGTTGGCCTAACACTGAAATAGCTTGCCATAGGGAATAACTCTTACATGTGCACTCATTCACACAATGTGCAGCTCAACATTTCCAGTTGGTCTGACAAGAATAGAGTAATTAGTCATGCAAAATAGTGTTGGTAGCATGAAGTGCCACAAACCATGTAATGGTTTTTCTCTTTGTTTTATCTGTACAGAAATGTGGTTTGATCTGCTGGGAGGATAAACAGCTTCTGCTGGGTGTTTGTGGTCATTGTGTGCGTCAGAGTTTGTGGCTGAAGCTTTTTTTGCCCAGTATGATAAACTCCTGCACGTGCACTTTAAGAGTGCATGCTTTCACAGCATGATATTATAACGCACAGCTTATATAATAAGCTTATAATTGTCTGTTTCTATTGACTGCATCTGCAACCTAGTTATTAACATATCAATATCTATATCTGGAATGGACATTAACAGATTATTTTCAAAGCATTTAGTTTATAATTAATGTGATAATTCTGCATATGGATATTGGATAATTCATATTGAGTTATACATAAAATAAACAAAACAGCACATTTTAACCTCTGACAGTTTATTGTCTATCCATCTGTAATTTAAAGCTGGGTTTTACAACCATAGGCTGCCCAATGCTGACATTTTTTTCCAATGAAAATTAATTGATTTAGTTTGAGTGATGAACATGTTAATCGTTCCAAGATGACGGACTTGTGGACGCATCTGTAGCTGTCGAATATGGCATCTACTGTATGTGTTCACATCCATCATTGGAATAACCCCAAAATTCAAGATACAATGAAAACATTTCATAGCTACTTACAGTATTTCATGTATTATACTTTTCTTTTAAAAAGTTACTCAGCATTTAACTACTCACACAAGTTTAATTCATCAAAAATAAACTATTTTGAAAGAATAAAACTTGTGAAAGTAACAAAATGTGAAGGATTTAATAGGAACAACAAAATAAATGAAAAAAAAGCTCAAATGGTCCGTTTGTTCCAAATCACATTTTATGTAAAATAATTTTTTTTTATAAAAATCACACTGATAATGAAATTACAGAAGCCCTGAAACGCAAGGTGAGAAAAAAAAGAAAGAAAACTTATCTTGTTATTTCGACTTAATAAGTCACTATTTCGACATAATATCTCGTTATTATGACATAATATCTCGTTATTTCGACATAATATCTTGTTATTTCTACATAATATCTCGTTATTACGACATAATATCTAGTTATTTCGACATAATATCTCGTTGTTTCTACATAATATCTCGTTATTACGACATAATATCTCGTTATTTCGACATAATAAGGGGCATTCTAATAATCATTAAGCTACATTTAGCATTCTTATAATGAGTTTCTATGGGATGAAAATGCTTAACGTCAAATTAAACGCTTTGCGTTCATATTCTGGACTTTTCTGTTTTTTTGTCGTATCATTTATTATGAGTTTAGTATCATATTGATTAAGAAATGCACTCACAATTATCCGTGAGCTTGATAAATGTTGCAGATATGTTTTAGGCTACTATCCACAAACAAATTGCTTTCAATTATGTGTTCAAAATTTAGAATTCAACGAATGCAGTGCAACAACATCAATAGTTGAATTATTATTATTTTTATTAATAATAATAATACTTGGCAGTAGTGGTAGGCTAAGGCAGTGCAAGCCAAGTCAAGTAAAACAGAGTTTCTTTGCGTTAATATTCTTGACTTAGGCTATCTGATTTTTTGTAGTAGGCTATACTTTATTATGATTTTAGTAGGCTATCATATTGATTAAGAAATGCACGCACAGTTATTTGATAACTTGATAAACGTTGCAGATAGGCCTATTTTAGGCTATCCACAAACAAATTGCTTTCAAATGTGCAAAATTCAGAATTCAACGAATGTGCAGCAGTTTGTAAATAGAGACATTTTTGTGTATAAAAGACATTTTTGTTTTATTTTGTATTAGTGATATAGTCCAGAATATGAACGCAAAGTGTCTAACTGTAGGTTAAAACCATGTTTTTCACACGTGTAAGGCCCTGTCCCAAATGGCGCACTTCATGCAGACTTTTGGTCCCGTGGACTTAAATTGCGCGTGCTTGCCGAGTCTACGAGTCCGTAGGCCCTCCCATTTAGCATTTTAATGCTCTGTGTGCTCAGCAGCGCCCCCTTTGTACCCTTGAAGCGGTCTTCCGTGAAACCTGCTTAGATGCAGGCTCCACACACTTTAACTACTCAGGAATCCTTGCGAAAGGCCAATCAGACAACGGATGGGTGGAGATTTCGCTCACGGACAATTCTTAACATGGCTGAGAAGAAAATATTTAAGTGTAATTATCATTACGGTTTTTATGAAAAGTTTATACAAACATTATGATCATCGACCAGTAGTTGATGTCTCAAACATAGGCTAATAATAGCGAGGTGAATAATATGATCGCATTATGATTCATTAAATAAATAGAACAGAATGTCAGGGCTTTACTGAGTCATATGTAAACACAACAACAATAGGCAACATATTTCCCCGAACCTGTAGCTCCTGTCAACAACCAAACCTCCTGTTTCTGGCGTGACGATCGAGCCTGTCCCAAAAATACCTCTGAATGCGTCCTCGCGGACTCGCGCTAAGGGCCCTATAGGTCTGCACTACATGACGTCACCGAAGTGTGGACTCTGAGGAAGTCCACAAGTCCGGAGTGTGCCATTTGGGACAAGGCCTAAATCAATCAAACTTGATATAGTATTTATGTTAAAGGAGCACACACCTTTATACATCAATATATTTAGATGTATATTTCATTCACATTTTAGCTCTGGGTTAGAATCAAACAAAAACAAAAATAAATACATTAAAATAAACCCATTACCGGTAGAATTATATTCTACTGTTTTACAGTTCCAAACAAACAGAAGAGCAGTTGTGTGTCTCACGCTGAATGTTTTTTTTACTGAATGAATGAGTCAATGATTCAATGACCTGTTAATACTGTAAATACAGTCACCTGCTTCGTTTTTGACTCAATCGGACGTTTTGAAAGAATCAGATGAATGAATGATTCAATGACTCACTCATTAAAACAGTGACTTGCTGCCACCTACTGGTGGATTAGTTTCATGTTTCAGTATTCAATATTTTATATTCAGAACGTTAATATCATTGTATTATTTATGCAATTGCAAATTTTGCGCATTTATGCTACATCTGAGCTGCATTAATCAGTCTGTGTAAATACATCTACACTCTTAGAAGGAATGTGTAGAAAAATGACACAAAATATGTGTAACACTGTAATTTACACATTTTGTGTCAATATTAACTAAAAATGTGTTGAAAAAAAGAAACCGTTTTACACATATCAATGTGTATGTTAAAATTAACACAACTTTGAATTTTTCTCAAAGCATTTAACACAATATGAGTAGACTGATGAGCTTACACACTTCATGTGTTATTTATATAATGTGACCGTTATTTAAATTAGCTAGTTGTTGAACTTAACCAATGACTCGGAGTGAAGAGAAGAAATAATCCACAGTTCCAGTCAGTTCAGTAGGAGATTAGTCTGTTAACGACAGCAACTATTTAGTTTTTACTTCAGTAGTGTTGAATATAAAACATTTAACGTTATCTTGTAAATATCACCTCGTTATCGACAACGTTACCCCTCCCGTCAAATCTGTTCGTTACCAGGGAGGAGATGATTCGCGCCGAATCACGCCGGCGGTGACGCTAGCAAGATTCTTGAGGTAAGCTGTACTTGAATTCATATTTTTACTTATGTTTATTTAAAAACAAATATTTGCTGCTACTGTTATTTTAATACTGGTTTAAAAGCTAGGTTACGATGATCTTTTGCGGGCAAAAAAAACTTCCATTGTCAACAGTGTAAGTTAACGTTAGCTGAAGCACGGCTAAACCAAGCAGCTCTATTTTGATCAACGGTGCGAATTTGCGTGGAAAACACGATTCAATATTCGATTGAATATCGAATATTCAATCGAGATTCGATATCGACATATTTTTTTCCACTTTCACACAAAATTCCCGATAATGAAGAGACCTTTATGGATTTTGCACTCAAATTTTCACCAAGCAATGGTAAACGTGACTGCACCTTTAGACTAGGTTATATATTGTAACTTTACTCGATTTACTGTAAACTAAATTTTACCTGTAAGGTGTATTAAAAATTGTTTACTCTTTATTGATTTGATTGCTCGTAGTGGATTTGAAGTTTGCTGAAATGATTAGCAATATGAGAAGTGTTTTTATACAGTGTTGGAACTGTGATCCTCTCTGAAGAAGAACTGAGCAGATTTGTGTTTGTGGACACGCATCCAGGGAACAGGGGACTGATGCATATGTCACACTTTTCTGGAAACACTTCAGGAGTTTTAAAGTCGCGATCTGATTGGTTGAAGTCTGGAGACAGGATGTCCGGGAGACGTGTGTGTCGTGTTCTTTATCGGTCCGCCTGGAAACAAATGCCGTACACAACAAAACCCCTCTTTAAGAAGAACGCCGTTGTGCTTACAACTGTGACAATGAGCGCTTACCAAGATCAACTAAACGCTGGATTTTCTAAAGTATGTGAAGTTCGCGGCTCCATTGTTGCTGTAAACTTGCTCAACGTTTTTGAATGAATAATTTATTAGATGGAAGCCAGTCTGTTGTTGTAGGGACATCCACATCACATTGTCCTGCCCCTAAACATGACGCAGAACGAACCGAACTGTGATTGGTTGCGTTGTAATGTCAGTCCTCTTGGGCGGTCCTTGGTCAAGAAAAGCTGCAATGGTCTCATTTAGGTGTAGGTTCATTTACTTTTTCCCAAAGGTGTACAAAATATGCTTATCCCCAAAGGTTGGCTTTTTATAGACTGTTTGTATGATCACTTTTACTCTGTGGAAAAGATGGAGGAGTACAGACATTGATAATAATCATAAATGTTTCTTTAGCATTTTTTTTCTAATCTAAAGGATCATGTGACACTAGAGACTTGGAGTAATGATGCTGAAAATACAGATTTGTCATCAAAGGAATATATTTTAAATTACATTCTAAAATATATTCAAATAGAAAACTGCTGTTTTACAGTGTAATAATATTTCACAATATTACTGTTTTTACTGTAACTTTGTATCAAATTAAATATCTGGTGAGCACAAGATATTTTCAAAAACATTAAATGCTTAATATTTTTATATTTTCTTTACATAAATCCAAACACAAAATGAAATTTGGAAATAAGTGAAATTATTTTGAAGGTGGGGTTATGTGTCATGTTATCAATGAATGAGATTGTGAAAAGAAACTGTTTTGTCCTATGTTGGACATTTTTTTTTTTGACTGCTTTAAATTGTATTGTTCAATTTTGGATTAGATTTAATTGTTGATATTTCATTATAATAAATAAGATAAATCAACCACAGAATTTGTATTTATTTTGTAAAATGCTATTATTTTGTTTAGGATTTTAAATACCTTTTTTAACACAATGTGTGTAGCCAAGGATAGCACATAATGTGTTAATGTTACACGTTTACACATCTTTTACACATACATCTTTTACACATCTTTATGTTAACCTTTCTGACGCATTTAGTGTGTTAATCTTATTAACACAGTGAATGAGTTAAATTTAACACAGTAGTCCTGGAGCTCACCCACGGATGTGTTAAAATTTAACACAGGTTGTGTTATTTTTAACACATTCTTTCTAAGAGTGTAAATACCTTCTCAGATGCTGCTTTTGTGCCACTTCTGCAGTGTAAAGATGGATTTTGTCAATACAAAATTATATTGAGATATATTTTTTGGTCAATATTGCACACCCCTAGTCAGAGGATTTACAGCTCACAGCACTTCATAACACATCAGATACGAATCTCTAATCCAACTCTATTGCAACATTTTACTCTGCTATTAGTTTTCAAACAGGCCCAGAAATGTAAGATCAGCAAAAGCTTGTTGATTCTAATGATGTTAAAGGATATTGATGTGTGGACGGAAACTGTGACTGAGATAAATATCACAGTTCAGTTTTCCAGATCAATCTGAATGTTTTAGACATTTTAAGAGTTACTATCGTGGGCTTTCAGTGAACCAATGAAGAAAATGTTTCTTAAATTGGTTTTGCTCTGTTTGTGGCGTCTGGTTGGTGAGTTTTAAATGTGTTTTTTATGGATTTTGTCTTTGTACTGCTGCAGAATGTTCATCACTTCACAATTAAATGACTAAAAAGTATTTTTTCAGCGCTGATATTAGTGTTTATTGACTGATCTGGGGCCGTATTCACAAAGAATTTTAAGGCTAAAAGTAGCTCCTAACTGGCGAATTTAGGAGCAACTCCTAAAAATAATGGGCGTGTCACTCCTAACTTTAGGACTCCTAATTTTTTTCACTAAGAGTAATTCACGAAGCATTTTAGGCCTAAAAGTAGCACCTAAGTCTGGGACAGCTTAAAAGAAGTCGAGAGGACTCCTAACTCACTAAGACCTATTCACAAAGGATTGTAGCGCACACCACCGCCTCTCGCAGTCGTCCGGGGTCCACGACACAAGCGGGAATGCTGCATTGATCTGCAAACAAATCCTCTCCCATTCTCACGCTTAGTTTTGCTTGATGATATCCCTGTGCCGAATTTCCCTTTTATTATGTTTTTTTTTTCAGCACCAACTGAGCCAGCAGCAGTAATGGTGTGTTCACACCGAACTCGAATTTAATTATTTGCGCGAGTAGATTACATACAAAGTCAATGCAAAGACGTGAATAGACGCATCATTCGTGCCGGGCGTTGCGAATGACGCGAATTGGGCAACGCGTTCGCCGCGAATGTCTTCCGCGCAAGTTGAAAAATTTGAACTCGAGCGAATGTTCAAGCGTCTAACTAGACGCGTAGCCTATTTGACGCTCTATTCACGTTCGTTGTGAACACACCATAACTGATCCTGCGTTATGTACTTACTTTTCCGTTTTGGCGAGTTCATAATCCACCGTCATTCAACTTTTACATTACTTCAATAGGACCAACATATCCTTGCTGTAAGTAGCCTAGTCTATTTAGGCTAATAGGATGTCAATTAATGTGTCAATGCAAAGTGTTAATGCAAGTGTCGTTTTTCATTATTAGGCAAGTGGCGGTTTTCATTAGGGTATTAGGCTACCTTGATTTAATTTAATTTAATTCACGACTTTTTTTCTCTCTCTCTGCCTTTTTAGAATTACACTTCACTGGGGCCTGCAAAAACATGATATGCATTTCGATGACATTACTATTATTATTTTATGTAGGACACAGATTAGATGTCGTAATTCCATGATGTGTTGCGTGTTATGTTCCGGTTATGTTCCGCATGATGGCCCTGTCATCTAACAACCAATCACCGTGATCATTGCGAGGAAGCTCGTGCATGAGAATTGACGTCATCCATAGCAACGAAGACTCACTCTTAGTTTATGAGTTGTCATTTTTCCTTACTAAGAGTAGGTCTGAAAGGCGTTGTGAATAACTTTTAAGAGAAAACTCCTAGCTAAAATATTTTAGTGCGATTTAGGAGTACTCCTAGTGGTAAGATAAAATTCTTTGTGAATACGGCCCCTGATCTCAGTTTGATGTGTTTATTCCTCAGACTCTGTCCACTGTTGTGGTCCTACTGAAGCTGTGATCCGATTGGTCCTCTCTGCTCTGGTGGGCGTGGCTACTGTCATCATTCTGGTTTATGACATCAGATCCAGAAGAGCTGAACGAGATCAAGCACATATTCACACATCAGGTACATGATTGATGATGTCATTTCTCACAAACTGATTTTGCATATATATTTGTGAGATTTATACATTTTTGGCTTTATATTTTAAGTATTGAAATCTAAAGCAGAATGCTGAACTTTAAAGGTTTTTTTGTTCTTTCTTTCATGATAAATACTGAATAATTGAGCTTGATTATTTTTTAGATTAAAAAAAAAATCTTATTTGTAAGGCTTTATTGTTTATATTTCTCTAAGATACAAAACAATGAATAGAGTCACATATCTCACTTTATTACTGCTGTATATTTGCTGAATGTATTTTCTTGTCTTTATCCATAAAGTTTCTCACTCTGAGGTTTAAGAGTCTCTACATGTTTTATTGCATTTATTATGTAGAGCACCTCGTGGAGGAATACTAACTTTATGTATATATTAAAGATTTCAGAAGTTTGGAACATCTAAATCTTTACATTATTAAAATATTATTTAACAATACTGATAGGCCTACTGTTTTTCTATCTACAATAATAAACAAACAACTTCCACCGGCTTCTCTTTTTATCCTGAGAAAAATACTGATTTTGGAAACATTATTATATACTTTGAGATCACATGCAGTGAAATACATAAACACAACATATCGATCCTCCATTTCCTCCAACAGGCAATGATAAAGTTTTTAAATCTCTAGTGTGATTTGTCTCTGTAGTCTCGTCTGAGGAGCAGTTTGCAGCAGTGACAGAAATAAATGTTTCCATTACGGTTAAATAGATTTGTTTAACTCTAAATTTTTAACTATATAAGGAATGTTTTCCCCTCATTAAGGCCACATCCACACGAAGCCAGAGCTTTCTCTATCCAATCTTGTTTTTTCCTCGTTCTCATTTTTTTTCGTAAACACGGAGTCGTCTCAAAAAATATATGCGTACACACAAAACCACTGAAACCGACTGAAAACGATGTGGTATACATGCCAGACCAGTATGTGGTGCAGTAACAGAGATGCACTAAACAAGGAGAAGAAGATTTGGAGCATGCGCATAACCTCACACGCTCTATACGAACCCAACACGACAGCAAGCTGAAGACGAAGATTGCTCACCGTAGAGCATAGAGCAGAGGATGTGCTTTAGTAAAGCTAATAGGCTTAGTGGCTTCTGCAGCACAAACACAAGCATATAGTCCGCCATTGTTGTTAATGTTATGTGTGACGTAGTGGTGTGTGACTAATGCTGACATGTGGTGTGATGACATCATCGTTTCACAAAATGTACAGATTGGCCGTACACACGAAAACGTAAGCGTGTCGTTTTAAAAAAATAGCGGTTTCAGTGTCCCAAAAACGCCGGATCTGTCTGGACGAAACGCCAATACAATACAAAAATTGTACATATACAGCTAAACGCGTCTCCGTGTGGACAGGCCTAAATGTATCATCTTTTATGTAAGATAATAAAAAAAATCAGTTAGAATCATGAGACACTATAGGGTTGTTACCAATCAAATTAAATCAGTACCAACAAAATCCAGAAGTGGCACAGAAACAGCATCTGAGGTATTCAGATGCAGTTACACAGACTGATTAACGCAGCTCCGATGTAGCATAAATGCATGTGTGGCAGCTCTAGGATTTGATAGGGGGAGTGTAAACTGAAACACAAATTCACCCCTCTAAAATGCTCGACTACGCCACCCTGGAGGCAACATTACCAGGGAATCGCCTTTCAGAATAATTGAAAGCACACAAGTTCGGTTACGGCTGAGTCAAGATCAGAAACAGAGGCTACGTCCACATTAATCCGGATACATTTGAAAACGGACTTTCCGTTTAAAAACGCTCTCCGTCCACACTAGCATCTTCAGGCGTTTTCAGACGTTTCAGTGTGGATGAGAAACTTATAAATTCACCTTACTGCGCATGCGTGAAACCTCACAAAAGCTCACTGAGATGATACAGATGGAAAAAGAAATAATAAAGGTATCGCGCAATTCTTCTAACATGATAATTTTATTTAGCAAAATATCTCACCATTCACTGATACGTCCAGGTCGCACTCAGTCACCATATGTTTGGTCTAAAACGCGACTGCTCTCCTGTATTGCCACAGGACAGCAAATTTGAGTACATTTTCTGTCATCTTTGCAGTACTGTGATATGAAGAGTGTGCAAAGTAACATATTTTAGCAACAGTGTGAAAGTGAATAGCACATAACAGGCACAATACCGGGAAACATCAGGTAAACATCTATTGGTACAACATGGATCACATGACTAAACTTACGTCATCGTTTTCAAATACCTCCGGCTTCACAGTCCACACTACAACGCGAAAACGGCGTTTTCAAATTTATTCACTTTGCGGAGCGTTTTCCAAAAGCTACGTTTTCGTTGACTTAAAACGCTGTTTCAGTGTGGACGGAAGGCCAAAACGGAGAGAAAAATATACGTTTTCAAACGAAAACGTATTAGTGTGGACATGGCCAGAGGTGTAGTACAAAAAATAATTTTATTAACAATCATTAAACAGCATGTACCAATAGTCAAGTAAAAAAAGATCACACACACACAACACACACACACACACACACACACACACACACACACACACACACACACACACACACACACACACACACACACACACACACACACACACACACACACACACACACACACACACACACACACACACACACACACACACACACACACGGGCTGGGAACCACTCGCCTATCCTCAAGAATCCACAGCAACCACACGTGCACTCACACTGCACCCCAAATGTGAACCACCGCATGCGGAAGGAGACCACCACCAAACTGAGAGGAAGGCTCGTCCACACACATACAGATCTGGGTCCCCGACCCCCTGGAGAGAGAGAGAGAGAGAGAGAGAGAGAGAGAGAGAGAGAGAGAGAGAGAGAGAGAGAGAAGAGAGAGAGAGAGAGAGAGAGAGAGAGAGAGAGAGAGAGAGAGAGAGAGAGAGAGAGGAGAGAGAGAGAGAGAGAGAGAGAGAGAGGAGAGAGAGAGAGAGAGAGAGAGAGAGAGAGAGAGAGAGAGAGAGAGGAGAGAGAGAGAGAGAGAGAGAGAGAGAGAGAGAGAGAGAGAGAGAGAGAGAGAGAGAGAGAATTAAATAATAAAGGCACAACTGAGTAAATGCACAAACTGAATCAAAGAGAGGTTACTTGATGACTGATTTCAAGTACTGGGTAGGCAATCAACCAGAACACAAAAGACTCACTACCCCAAAAGAAAATAATAATCAGAAAAAAAAAGATAAATACACAGACGTGTTGACCAAAGAAAATACAACAAAAAGAAAATACACAAAGCGAGCCAACCAAACTCAGGATGTTAAACAAATTCACAGAAACTTGGCTAGCAAAAATAAAGAAAAATAATTCACAAGAATGAATCAATCATTTAAATTATACCAGGTCACATTCACAGACATAGTAAAGAAACAATATAAAGAAACAAACCAATTAAAGGGAAACATTAAAACACAAAAGCACTTTCCAGGTGTTGCCAACTTAGCGACTTTGTCGCTATATTTAGCGACTTTTCAGACCCCTTTAGCGACATTTTTTCAAAAAAGCGACTAGCGACAAATCTAGCGACTTTTTCAGACAAACCTCAGTACCTCCAAATGATGCTCTTGCTTTCTCCCTGCCTTCACTCTCTCTCTCTGCGTGACTGCGTCTCCCCTGTTCAGTGAATGGCTGAGAGGAGCAGCGACTTATTCTTTTGAGCACACGGCAGTTTGTTTTTCAGACGGACTTATCACTTATCTGCTTCTCTGTTGTTTTATATTTAAAAAATGTAGTTTGACCATTTTCATTTCCTTTTTTCTTGTGCTTTCATCCAGTTCCCGAACTCTCTCAATTCAGATATTTTTAACATAGCCTACAAAATTTTGTCATTCACTACACCATAGCTAGTCTACTTGTTCTATTGTCTGACAAAAAATAATATAGGAAATGAAAACAGCTTTATTGGACATTCGGCTATATTATATGATATGATATTAAAATACAGTAAGTGAGCATGAATTTAGAGAGAAAACACACAGGCAGGCAGAACGCAAGAACGACGCTATGACGTCATGAATATGCTAATTGACGTATGACGTCATCTAGCGACATTTAGCGACTTTAGGGAAGGCGTTAGCTACTTTCCGTTGAAAATAGTTGGCAACACTGAGTGAATGGTCAAACCGTTTCGAGGAGTTGTGGAGGAAGAGAAAACGAGTTACGTTGCCGAATCTGCGACACACCAGGCGGCCACTCCAGCAGACGTTTAAAGTGTCCAGCTTCGGAACTCACACATAATATCAGCAAAACGCCACGCAACAGCACGTGAGCACTGATCACCAGCAAGGTGCAGTCGATCTGACGGGTTATACTGCAGCACCCTGCTGAGGGAGATTCAGCACGCGTCAAGCGTCGTCATGCGAGGATTTATCCGCCCAAATCCCAACCATACGAACAGCAACATAGAAAGCAGCACCAGCAAAAGGGGGCAGCCAACAGAAAGCCCACTGCAACGTCTCGCACTCTGTCATATCACGGAAAAACAAGGAGACGATTAATTAACCCACCCCATAAGAACACGAGTGATAATAAAAACAACCTACCGGTTTGAACTTGCAGTACTAAAACATCCTATTGCAACGCACGTCGCTATAATTTGTCACCGGAGTCCTCAGTCCACACTATAGGGAAAGGAGCCAGATCAGTAATTAAAAACTTTACTCAAGATCAATACGTAGAAGTACAACCACAACTGCAGCTCCTTACCAAACAGACACTTCCATGACACGCCGGAAATGGATAACGTCACTCGTGACGATAAGACGCACATCCCAAAGACACATGTG
Source organism: Chrosomus eos (assembly GCA_036326025.1). Classification (NCBI taxonomy): domain Eukaryota; kingdom Metazoa; phylum Chordata; class Actinopteri; order Cypriniformes; family Leuciscidae; genus Chrosomus; species Chrosomus eos. Next base: position 93,648 of record JAZAVI010000229.1, read on the forward strand.
AAAGACCCGCCCCGTCATTATGCCAACGGCAATTACAAATAACGGCTACACATGCTGACTGGAAATGCAAATAATTGTCACAGGTGTGCAGACGAAGACGATGAAGATAGTTCCCAACGACTAGGTTTAATAGTAAATCCTATTAATATTCGGTGCATTACACAAAAGGTCCTTGATCGTATTAAAAGCATGTTGACAATCCTCAGACCATCGGAATGTACGGGATGGACTAAGAAGCGCAGTTAATGGATGTGCAATCGTCGAAAAGTTTTTACAGAAGCCACGGTAATAGCCAGCCATCCCCAAAAATCGACGGAACTCTCGTCGAGTAGTTGGAGCAGGAAACTCAGCTACGGCCGTAACTTTCGCTTCCAACGGGCGCACCTCCCCTTGACCCACTTCCTTGCCGAGATACGTAATAGTGGCCTGCCCAAACTCACATTTGGCTAAGTTTAAAGTCAACGAGGCTTTCTCCAAACGCTCAAAAACGGTTCGCAATGTTGAAATGTGTTCTGTCCAACCGGTTGAGTAAACCACTAAATCGTCTAAGTAGGCATTACACTTAGGTACTCCAGATAACACGATGTTAATAAGCCGCTGAAAAGTGGCCGGAGCGTTACGCATGCTGTTTAATTGGGGCAGCATCACCCACATTAATGTCGTGCTCCAGAACTGTAGTGCGAGAAGGTACATCGTTAAACAAAGCAGGAAAATCAACAATCAACTGCATAATAACACATCCTTGTTGTTCAGATAAATGAGAAACATGAGATGTAAGATCAGATAATACCTCAGAATTCTTAAGTCGAGCACATTGTTGGGGAGTGTGACGAAGAACGACTCCATCCTCCGCCTCTGTAATCTCGACAGCAGCACAAGTGAACACAGGAGATGACATAGGAGCAATACTTTCTTCGGCAAGTGACACCTTCTGGACAGGTTCCCTGTTGTGAAAAGTCTTTAACATATTCACATGACACACACGGGTCTTCCTTTTCCGATCTGGAGTTCCGATTACATAATCGGTATTACTAAGTTTTCGTACCACCTCGTATGGTCCAGAGAACTATGCTGATAAAGCGGACCCTACCATAGGCAGCAACACCAACACTTGATCACCCGTATTAAAAGTACGCTCTACAGATTTACGGTCATAAAAACCCTTCATTTTACCCTGAGCCACTTCAAGTGACTCTCTGGCCACGGAACAAGCTTGATGCAAGCGCTCACGGAATTTACTCACGTAATCCAGCACGTTCATTTTCGGGCTAGACTCAACAGACAATAGATTCTCTTTGAGCATTTTCCAAGGTCCTCTAACAGTGTGTCCGAATACTAATTCAGCAGGACTGAATCCAAGACTTTCTTGAACTGCTTCTCTGATCGCAAATAAGAGTAATGGTACCCCCTCATCCCACTCTTTTCCTGTTTCCATACAGTACTTTCTAAGCATTGACTTTAACGTTTGATGGAAACGTTCGAGTGCTCCCTGGCTCTCAGCGTGATATGCACTTGCAACCCGATGGGAAATGTTTAAACTGGACAACACTTGAGAAAAGATTCTCGAAAGAAAATTAGTGCCTTGATCTGTCTGCACAACTTTTGGTAACCCAAACGTAGAAAAAAACTTAACAAGTGCTCTAGTTACGACAGGTGCTGTGATCCTTCTCAATGTGATTGCCTCGGGGAATCTAGTTGCAGTACACATTATGGTCAATAAAAACTGATTACCGGTCTTAGCCTTAGGCAAAGGGCCGACACAATCAACAATAACGTGCTCAAACGGTTCTCCGATCGCTGGAATAGGAACAAGTGGAGCACACGGAATGACTTGATTCGGCTTGCCAGTGATCTGACAGGTGCGGCAAGTGCGACAAAATTGTGTGACATCAGTTTTTAATCTAGGCCAAAAGAAGTGTCTTAAAATTCGGTGATAGGTTTTCTTTATTCCTAGATGTCCTGACAGGTCGTGATCATGAGCTAAAGATAAAACTTGCTGGCGATAACATGAAGGAATCACGATCTGATACACACTACTCCATTCAGCATCCTCTGCAATCTCCGAACGCCATTTACGCATCAATACGTCATTCTCAACGAAATATGCTGCTTTTCTCTCTCGAGATTTCTCTGTGGAAACAGCAGCAGCAAAACACTTCTGGAGACTTTCATCCTGCTTTTGAGCAACAATAAGTCTCTCACGCGTCACGCGCAGCTTTACACAAGTAGTATCTGGAACATGCACATTTTCAACAGTTTTAACGTCGTCAGATACAGCATCATTGATAAAAACAGGTGCGATAAAAGATGAAGCCAAATCATCAGCCTCTACTTTACGAGCTTGAGCCCGCGTCACTACACAAGTCGAAAACGTTTCTGGATATGACTGTGATAATTCATCAGGCTGTTCGAGCATCACTGGATTGTCAAAGACCTCCAACAAAGGCATAATTTTCCCACCGGCTAAATCATTGCCTGAATAAATTGTACCCCACTCACAGGTAAACGTTCACGAACAGCTACTTTCACAAAACCTGTGCATAGTTCTGATTCTAAGTAAATTTGATGCAACGGAACTTGAACGAGACCCATCTCTATGCCCTGGACTAGAACATGACTGCCACAAAACGTCTTCTCCGAGAACGGCAGTACATCTGCACTAATGAAGGACTGCATGGCCCCAGTATCACGGAGCATCTGAACTTTTACCCGTTCATCAGAGTTTTCCGCAACAGAAATTAACCCTTCCATCAGAAAAGGTACGTAACTGGAATCAGGCTTGTCGTTACACTCAATTTTTTTAGAATCAATCCGTTTCACAAAACCAGCACTCTTAGGTACAGAACTTGACTGTTTTCGTTTCAGTACAATACAGTCGGCAATTAAATGACCAGGTTTGTGACAATAAAAACATTCTCGATCTTCCTTTGATTTTGGATTAACTGATTTTGGTCGAGACGGACTACTCGGTCTCACCTGAACAGCAGGTTTCTCAAATCGCGCAGCAACAAACACATTTTTATGCGTCAACGAAAACTCATCTGCCAGAACAGAAGCTTGAGATAAAGACGTCACTTTTTGTTCATTTAAGTAAACGACAACACGTTCAGGAATACAATTCTTAAATTCTTCCAAAAGAATGAATTCCCGCACGTCTTTTAAATCATTCACTTTACTAGATGTACACCATTTGTCAAACAAAGTGCCATTTTCCCTCACAAACTCAACAAAACTCTGACTAGACTTTTTCTTATGACCCCTAAACTGTTGTCTGTACGCTTCTGGCACCAGCTCGTATGCGCGCAAAATTGCCACTTTTACTACCTCATAATTCACGCTATCCTCTAAGGACAACGTAGCGCAAACATCTTGAGTCTTGCCCGTTAACTTGCACTGTAAAAGCAGAGGCCAGACCTCTTTAGGCCACTGGAGTGTGGAAGCAATCCGCTCAAATACGCTAAAATATGCGTCAACTTCTGTTTCACGAAACTGCGGCACAAGAGAAATGTGTCTACTGACCTCAAAGTTGGTTGCCCCCGAGCCAGTCCTTGCCGAAGCATCAGCGGCTGGTAAGGGTTGCACAACTGGAACAGGTGTTAATTTGGCTGCATTTAATTCAAGTTCACAGAGCTTAATCTGCGTGTCCGCCTCGATTTCGAGTCTGCGGACTTCAAGTCGAAACTCCACATCCGCTCGACGGATTTCTGCCCGTTCGCGAGCCTCCATCTGGAGTCGCGCAATGCGAACCTTCAGGCGCACATCACCACCTGAAAACTCATCTGAGTGCGGCGAAAAAGGATCGAAGGGCGGCAAGACGGATTTGACTTCAGAACCCTCCATCTCAGCCGTCTCGCTCTGCTCCTCCTCCTCCTCAGGGTGACTGTCAGCACCAGTGAAAACTTCGCTAACAGCTGCAGGCAACACTAAAACACCTAGTTCCACCAACCTTTGGGATACAGTAGACCTAATCTCTTTTTTAAGCCGCTGCTTCGAAACAGCAATCTGAAAATGAGCAGCGATACACAGCAAATCATCTTTCCTACATTTATCTAACTGCTCCACTGTAGGTGCCCTCACAAAGGTGTCTAAATCAAAATCAGCCATACTTGTTCCTACCAAAATCACTAACACTGACCATACAATCAACCAGCCCATCCGTTAATCTCTACGAATATTAACACTCTACAAGGAAAGTACTGAACATGATCATTCCACCACTCACACCAGCAGTAGATATAACTCGGGAAACAAGAATATAAAGTATCCCGGACGAGCCCCCATTAAATGTTACGATCTTTTAAAGTCTAGGAGATGTTACGCAACACTTATTTTATTAGTACTGCTGATGGATGAGTACGGTGGAAAAGAACCATGACAGACTCAACTTAAAGAGAAACAAACTGGATTTTTATTGTCACAAAGCCTAAGCCACTAGTTCCAGTTCGGAAGTAACATGGGTGCGCTATTTACAATGTTCAAATAATAAGAAAGAGAACCAAACAGTGGCGCCAAAGAAAAAAACAGAATATAAACAAAACAATCCTTATACTAAACCTAAACCTAACCAAAGGAAAAGGTGAAAAGAAAACCGAAATCTTCAGTGCATTCGGCACCTAAATAAATTATCTACCAAAACAAAACATACACAGAGTGGCGCTCACTCCTAACCTAGTGTATCTAACAGGTAAACACTACGGGCATTATGTATACCGCGGCATACTGACCTGTCGTTCTCTTTCCCACAGAATAGAACTATAGGAACCCACACCGTCCAACTGGGATACACATTGACACATTGATCGCTCAAACTGAAACATAAACACTAAGATACAGAGCAAACAACACCCAACTCATTCCACTAAATAGTCAGTCATCACCGTCTGAATCTCAATTCACAGTTTTAGTAATCTCACAACGCTACACGAGCTCATGGCCGCTTCCGAGACAGAGAGAGAGTGAATGAAAACGCCATCCTTTTGAACCCGGCTGGGCAACTCTGATTGGCTCCCAGGCTCCGCCCCAACGATGAGTGACGTCCCGCTAGGCCAGTCACAACAGCCTGCGAGCCGAGAGTGAGCTAAAAACAGAAAAGGATAATGAGCATATACTATCAACACGTGCGAAGTATATCAGCGTGCACAGACTAGTGAAAACAAAACAAACCCGACGTGGAACGTAACAATCCTAAAAGGCTGGCAGACAGACAGATCAGGCATAGTGCGGTCTAGAAACAGCGATGATGAAGGTACCGGCTGGGATTGGGTGTGAGTTGATACTTCCTCATTGAAGTCTATCAGCCAGTCCTCATTCTCTGTACTCACTGTTCACACGATTTCTCCGCAGTCGATGCTGGTGATTCGGCTCTGAGTCGGGCTGTGTTCTGGATCTGGGAAGGACGCTCTCCAGACACCGGATGATGGCTTCTTTCCAGTTCAGACCGGTGATGTCTGGGAGGTTGACGGGATGATGATAATTTGCCAAAAATGATGAAAACACTGACTTCAGGATCTCGTCATCATATGGGCTGGTGATGGTGAGATAAAAAAAACTTTCAGAAAAAGACAGAAGATCTGTGCTCTCACGAGCCACAGCAGCAAATCAGCTGCATAATCCATATCTTGGTTCGGTCTTCTGTCACAGGTGTGTGCAGGCAGTCGAAGAAGATATTTACAGATGAAGTTTAATAGTAAATCCCAAAAGGCAGGCAGACCGAAAAAGGATAGACTGTGAAGGGTAAACTTAAATAGTGACTTAAACAAGATGATTACTGACACACATCTGATGCAAACGAACAAGGAACACAAAAGATGAATGAAAACTAACTAAAAGTCCATGAAACCTAAACACACTGTGACAATAATGCTGATATTGTTTTGAATACAACTTGAAAAATATTAAAACAATAAAAAATATTGAAAAAATTAAATGAAACTTTAAATATGAAACTAAAACTACCAGTTTGTGACTGCAAGTCACTGTCTTAATAAATAAGTCCCTGAATCATTCATTCAGCCAATTCGTTCAAAACAACTGACTGATTCAGGAATGAAGCAAGTGACTGTATTTAATAATGAGTCTTAAAGGTGCACTGTGTAAAAAGTTTGAGTATCTATTAACAGAAATGCAATATGACATCCATAACTATGTGTTCAGTGGTGTATAAAGAACTTACTTAATAAACCATAATGTTTTTATTACCTTAGAATGAGGCATTTATATCTACATAACCACGGGCACCCCCTTCTATGAAGCTTGACATATTGTGACGTCATGTTTCTACGGTAGCCGACAGCGAACAAACAGCATTACAGAGCGTGTTTCCTCACTAGCTTTAAAGAGAATTGCTGCAGAAAGCTAGAAGCTAGCCATAGACACCTGTATCTGCAATATCTGCGAGGATTTTCAGTCCGGATTTAGACCGTACCATAGTACTGAGACTGCTCTCATTAAAGTCACAAATGATTTGCTCCTATCATCTGATCGTGGTTGTATCTCTCTATTAGTGTTACTTGATCTTAGTGCTGCATTTGATACTATCGACCACAACATTCTTTTAAATAGACTAGAAAACTATGTTGGCATTAGCGGAATTGCACTAGCATGGTTTAAATCATACTTATCTGACCGTTTTCAGTTTGTAGCAGTAAATGAAGAGATGTCTTATCGATCACAAGTTCAGTATGGCGTACCACAAGGCTCAGTACTAGGACCGCTGCTGTTCACTCTGTACATGCTACCATTAGGAGATATAATTAGGAAATATGGAATTAGCTTTCACTGTTATGCTGATGATACTCAGCTGTATATTTCTTCAAAACCTAACGAAACTTACCAATTCACAAAATTAACGGAATGCATAGCTGATATAAAAAATTGGATGACCAGTAATTTCCTACTACTAAATTCTGAAAAAACAGAGATTCTAATCATTGGACAAAAAACTTCCTCACCTAATAACCTAGAATACTGTCTAACACTTGATGGCTGCTTTGTTAAGTCTTCGACGTCAGTCAGGAACCTGGGTGTGCTCTTTGATACCAATCTTTCATTTGAAAGTCACGTGTCTAGTATCTGTAAAACCGCATTTTTCCATCTTAAAAATATATCTAAATTACGTCATATGCTCTCACTGACAAATGCGGAACAATTAGTTCATGCTTTCATGACCTCAAGGCTAGATTATTGTAATGCTCTACTGGGTGGTTGCCCTGCACGCTTATTAAACAAACTACAGCTAGTTCAAAACGCAGCCGCTAGAGTTCTTACCAGAACCAGGAAGTATGACCATATTAGCCCGGTTCTGTCAACACTGCATTGGCTGCCTATTAAACATCGTATAAACTTTAAAATATTGCTGATTACTTACAAAGCACTAAATGGTTTAGCTCCCCAGTACTTGAGCGAGCTCTTAACGCATTATAGTCCTTCACGTCTATTGCGATCTCAAAATTCTGGCCAGTTGATAATACCTAAAATATCAAAATCGACTGCTGGCGGTAGATCCTTTTCCTATTTAGCACCAAAACTTTGGAACAATCTTCCTAACACGGTCCGGGAAGCAGATACAGTCTGTCAGTTTAAATCTAGACTAAAAACACATCTCTTTGGCTTAGCATACACATAATACATTATAGATTTCTATAATTCAATGTTAGGCTGCATAGATTAGATCAGCCGGAACCGGGAACACTTCCCATAATTCCTGATGTACTTTGTACATCATAAGAAGGATGGCGTCTACGCTAATATTAGTCTCTCTGTTTATCCCGAGGTTTACCGCAGACCGCCGGATCCAGGGCATATCCAGATCTGATGAAGGACCATCACATGGACACGACGACACGCATTATCAGGGCTGTGAAGGCCCATGGACACCTCGCCACACTCATCTCCTCACCGGCCGGATGACCCAACCCAACCAGATGAACTGGATAATATCGTGAAAGTTCTGATCCCATCTGACTCCTGACATTATGCTGCCTAACTCATAATCATACACTGTTCATTCGTTGGCCAAAGGAGGACTGGCCCCCCGACTGAGCCTGGGTTCTCCCAAGGTTTTTTTCTCCATTCTGTCACCTGATGGAGTTTTGGTTCCTTGCCACTGTTGCCTTCGCCTTTTGGCTTGCTTAGTTGGGGACATTTAATTTTCAATTGAACAATACTATTACAACATTGTTTTCCTGTTATCTCTGTAAAGCTGCTTTGAAACAATTTGTATTGTAAAAAGCGCTATATAAATAAAGGTGACTTGACTTGACTTGACACCGCGAGTAGTGACTTTTCCCATGTCAGTGGTGTAAAATATGTAGTAGGATTGTTTCATGTAACTTATATCTTCTCCCTCGCTGTGTTATGACTTTGCTATGTGGGGATAAATGTGCTGGTTACGTTCGTGAGACAGCTGATTAGTACTCTTGTCATTGACCGTAAAGCAGTTACAGGAATCACCAACCCGTCGATCTTGGAAGCATTTTAAGTCGATCGAGTTTCCAAAATCAGAGAAAAAAAGCCTATTGTGTGTAGTAAGTGGTGTCTAGGGGATGCGGAGGTGTGCGCTGTTACAATCACGTCATTTTTGCCGTGCGCACATTTGCGCTCGTGCGGACACATCAAGTTTAAACACGGCTTTACGCTTTAACCAGCTCAGCCACAGTAACAGCTCATATTAGACAGCTAAACCTTTACTACCCTGTTAGAAAAAATATATAGTTGCATAGTTTCATGTGGTTCTTCTCCCTCGCTGTATTATGGGTTTCCTATGTGGGGAGAATGTGCTGGTTATGTTCGTGAGACAATCAGCTGATTATTATTATAATATATATTAAGACCCTTGATCCTCACCTGACTATGGCTTTGTAAACTTTATCCATGATGTGGTTTATAATGGACTGTGGTACAGAAACTTGGTTTACTCTGGCTATTCTCTGCTGTCTCAGGCGATGATGTTTGTCCCATTTTAGCCACCGTAGCTTCTTCGAAAGGGAGGGGTGAGCGGTGGGCTGAGCCCTTAGTGCAAACTCACAACCAAACCGCTAGATGTCGTTAAAAATCACACACTGCACCTTTAAATTATCTTTGACTCACCCAATTAATTAAAAAATGCAGATTCAAACAGAACACTGCTGAGTGTGTGTTTCTCAGAGGCTTCTGTGGATGTGTTTTGTAGCCTATATAACTATATTCTTTGTGAAACACAGCAAAAATAGACAATATTTTGTCTAAGATGTAACTCAATGTTAACTTTTTGTTACATAAAAACTTTTACATAAAATCAGTATTACTTTTTCAATCATGCTGATGTTCAGGAAAAACAGCACTCTTTCTCGTGTGATATTGCTTAACGTGGTCTTACGACATAGATTTTATCCTCATATCTTGATGTTTGGGGGAATTCACACTGCATTATAATAGGCCACATCACGCCAGGATAATAGCCATAGCACCCGCCCAGCACCCCCAAGAAATGTGTGTAATTTTTTATATTTATATTTTAATGTCATGTTTGAATAGTCTTTTTCATGTTGTTAAAAATGGGTATTAAATAATAATTAAAAAATATATATTTAGTCTAAAAAAACATGAGGCCCAAACAGGCGATCTTCTTTGGCCAATGGACGCAGTGCCCGGTGAACGTTTGCAGACATCCCAAGTCTCCCGCATATTGATAGCGGCTCCTTGATGGCCGCAAATTAGTTCAAATCTCCCGGAATCTAAGCTCCAAACGTGTAGTGCGGGCAAGACAGAGAGAGCGAGAGACCTTTGCGTGTGTGTAAATGTGCGCATGAGAGATTATCTTATGGAAAGTTACTCATGTCAATCTCTAGGAATGGTGAAGGGTGTGTGATGATGTGGGGCGATTTTAATTCCAAAGGCCAAAGGGAACTTGATCAGGATCCATGAAATAACTGGCCTTTAAAAATAAAAATCTGCCTGCGTTTATGGGAATTTAACATAGGGTGTACTGAATTATGCACCCTGTATTTTAAGGAAGAACATTTTATTTATAAGATCAATTTCCAAAAGATTATTTTTTTATTCCTATTTTTAGTCAACTTTAGCATGGGTGTATTCACTTAAGCACTGTAGCAGCACGAACCTATGGCGTAAAAGCCCGGCTGTACGAACCTATGGCATAAAAGCCCGCTAGAGCCCGCCAACATGGATGGGGCTACCCCTCTATATGATGTGGGCATTCTGCCACAGTAACTCAGATTAACTTCAGTGATGAACTTCATCTTTTCGCTGGACTCCGAGACAGATGAAGCATCTTCACTTTGAGATATATCGCACAGCACCAACATTAAACAGACCTTCTCATCTGAGCTGAGTTCAGCCGTCATCTGACCGCTCATCATTGTCAAAAATATTTGAGATGACCAATCAAATCAAAGAAGGCTTTATGTTGACAGAAGCTGCTAAGCGTGAATTTCAATGTGACGATACAGTTAGCACTTCCTGCTGCCAGCTGATGGCGCTATGACTATATCTACATTTAGGCATGTATGTGTCTTCAGGTCAGGGCATTTATCAAACATGTGAAGTTTGGAGGAGATTTGATATTGCATGAGTTACAACAACTTCATGTTTTATACTGATAATAGCATGCTCTAGCACTTAGCTAAAGCTTTAACTAGAGTTTTAACTAGTGGAGGAGTTAACTAGTGTTTCAACTAGAGTTTTAAAAGAGTTATTTTAATCAGATTCACCAAAATACCAAAGTCTACAATCAAAAGCAAAACATCTGATTATGAACTCAAGCATTTTTCATCAAATTTTCCCAAGCCCAAAACTTTCTGGTAACCAAATAATATTTCTCTAAATTAACTATTACATTTGCAGGTTATTGTAAGTTTGCATGAATGTCCACTCATGAATTTTGTTGTAACACAGGCAAACATTATACATTTGGTTTAGTGGCTTTTCCGCCAAATGGTTTTTCTCTTTATTTTATCTGTTCAAACATCTTTGTGTCTGGTTTGATCTGTCGGTGGATAAACAGCTTCTGCTGGATGTTTGTCGTCTCTGTGTGTGTCAGTAGTTTGTGGCTGAAGCGTTTCTTCATTTTCTCTCCTGCTAATAAGAAACTCACCTCACAATCTTCCACTCCACACAAAACATCTTTACACTGAAATAAAGTGAATCCATCAACAGACAAATAAGAGTCACAGGTTTAATATGATTGACAGCTCACAAATAACACAGTAGATACAGATATCTAATTCAATATTTCACTCTTCTGCTGTTAGTTTTCAGTCAGGGCCAGAATTCATTTGAAAATGTAAGATCAGCAAAAGCATGTTGATTTTCGTGATGTTAAAGGAGACGAATGTGTGAGTGGAAACTAACTGAGGTTGGGGGAGGATTCACACACAAGTTGCACAACCTGATAAATATCCCAGTTCAGTCGTGTTTCATAGCAAGTGTTTTCAGATATTTTAAGGGTTGCTTTCATGTTTTTTTTTTTTTTTTTCAATGAACCGATGAATAAAATGTTCCTGAAATGAGTTTAGTTCTGATTGTGGTGTCTGGTTGGTGAGTTTTAAATGTATTTTTTATGGCTTCAGTCGTCTTCCATTTTGCTACAGAATTATTCCAGTCTGGATCAACACATGTTTGTGATCAACACAGTGTGACTCTGTGTTTCCCCCTTTTTCTTAGTGTTTTGGTTTAGTCCTATTCTGTTTTCCCGCTCCTCGTTTGCCTTCAGTTAATTCACCTGTGTCTAGTTAATTATCTTCATCTGTGTCACCTGTGCCCCAATTATGTTCCTTTGTCTCCCTGTGTTATTTAAGACATCTGTTTCTCCCTATTCCTTGTTTGTTCTCATTTGATGTATGATGTGTGTAGTGACTCCTGAGTTTTCTTTAAATAAATTCCTGTTCCTCGTTGTCTTGCTCGTGATTCCTCTACAACGTCCCGTAACAATGTTAACCCTTCAAATGTAGAAGTATTTCCACGCTAGAAATACAGCGCTCATCTCCAGGCGATTATACAGCCCGTTCTCATCTCAAGGTGTCATACATGTGACGCTTTTGACATTTCGTCGAAATCTTACGCACATGGCATCCTTTAGCGTCAATATGAGACGCAGATCCCAAGGCGTCATAACCGTAACCCTACCCCAGACCTAAACCTACCCATAACAGTGCGTGTTATATTGATGCTGAAGGGTGCCATGTGCGTAAGATTTCAACGAAATGTCATATCGCGTCACCTATATGACGCTAAAGGATGAGAATGCGTTGGATTATATGTCATATTAGATGAGGGCCTAAACAGAGACTGAGCTGCCGTTCAAGACCACATCCCATTCTGTGAGAGAGGAGTCCAGGAGACGATCCACAAGTTTTTCACTGGTCCAACACATGATTTCCTCAGATCTGGGAGATGAAGACCTTCCCTGCGGTCATGAACTAGGCGGCTATTTAAAACCGCAGCCCAACCAGTGACAGTGGTGTCTGTCGAGGTAGTCTTGCAATGGCAACACAAGTGTGGGACTCGAGGTGATACCAGGGTCTTCCACAGAGAAAGAGTATGAAGCATCTGTGCGTAACCCTTATGTCTCACAGATAGTTGCTCAGAGGGAAGTCTCGGCTCCTGAGTAACCAGAAATGGCTGCAATATGTCCTGGCCTAAACTGGGTCAGACCGAGAGTGACTGCATACCAGAAAGATTTGCCCACAAAGCAAACTTGAAAGTCTGTGTCTACGGCCACATCCCCCATATTACTGTAGACTTCTAGGAGAACTTAGGCAAAGGCCCCTGCCCCCCAAAAACGGCTCTTACCTCTTGCCTGAGTTCATCATAAAATGAGGTGGACTGATGCCGAAGTAAGTCCTATAACCTCATTCCATGACCTGCCGATTCCACAGATACAAATGGCAGAAGTTACCGTTATCCTGAAAGCATTGATCTAGGCTTCTACACTTCTACAAGTCAATTCACCTATATTTATATAGCATTGTTTAAAATATTGTTTCAAAGCAGCTTTTTAAATAAGAAAATAATGATTCAATGATGCAAACAGAATTAAATTCAATAAACAGCTTCTGCTGGATGTTTGTCGTCTCTGTGTGTGTCAGTAGTTTGCGGCTGAAGCGTTTCTTCATGTTCTCTCCTGCTAATAAGAAGCTCACAATCTTCCACTCCACACAAAACATCTTTACACTGAAATAAAGTGAATCCATCAACAGACAAATAAGAGTCACAGGTTAAATATGATTGACAGCTCACAGCACTAAATAAGAGATACAGATATCTAATTTAATATTTCACTCTTCTTCTGTTAGTTTTCATTCAGGGCCAGAATTCATTTGAAAATGTAAGATCAGCAAAAGCTTGTTGATGTTGGTGATGTTAAAGGAGACGGATGTGTGAGCGGAAACTAACTGAGGTTGGGGGAGGAATCACACACAACCTGATAAATATCTCAGTTCAGTCTTTCAGATCAATCTGAGTGTTTCAGACATTAAGAGTTACTATCGTGGGCTTTTCAGTGAACCGGTGAAGAAAATGTTTCTCAAATTAGTTTTGCTCTGTTTGTGTTTCTGGCGTCTGGATGGTGAGTTTTAAATGTGTTTTTCTGTTCTGGTATCCTGTGATAAATTACTGGTGAAATTAGTTGGATCAACATTCACTGTTATTCTCGAATAGAAACAAATAATGTGTGATTTTGCTGAGAGATAACACTCTTATTTGAGATTAAAGTCAATCTTTTTAATGCAGTTATTGATTATATAAAAGAACTGATAAGAATGTAATTGTGTACCTTGAAATGCAATGTAAGTCGCAAGCTTCTGCCAAAATTCATAAATGTAAATATAAACTGTTTAACTATTTCTCATTTTCATTCATCATCTTTTGTCTTTGAACTGCTGCAGAATATTAATAATTTCACATTTACATGATTAAAAGTATTTTAGTGAAGCTTCATCAAACCAATATCAAGTGATTTTAATCTGTGAAAAACTCTGTTCTTCAGGAGTGATTGGTCTTTCACTTCAGTTTGATTATGATGATGATGATGAAGTGAAGTCAGTGATGATGTTTGGTCATGATCCTCTTCAGGATGGGATGATGATTATAGGAGGTTATGCGAAGGAGGGAGATTCAGTCACTCTAAACTCTGATCTTACTGAAATGAAGGATGATGATGTGATTCAGTGGAGATTTAAGTCGAGGTTTGGAGATGAAAACACATTAATAGCTGAAATCAATAAACGGTTCATCATTCTATATGATGATGTTCTTGATGGGAGATTCAGAGACAGACTGAAGCTGGACAATCAAACTGGATCTCTGACCATCACACACACCACAACTAAACATACTGGAGTTTATGAACTACAGATCAACAGTGAGAGAAAGATTTTCGATCTCTATGTCAGGAGTGAGTAAACCTTTTGAGTGATTTAGTCTCACATATGGGATTTGTAATGTTCAGTGATGTCACATAACTGTCAGATTTAAACTGTTTGAACTGCGGCACAAACAAACATGGCAGCGCCATCTCACAATTTAAATCAAGATCATGACGTTTCGCCATGGAAACATTAACGTTCTATAATAATGTCGCCTTGAAAAAACTCACCCAGTCAGAATCACGCGTGAAAGGGTTAAATAGTCGGTTTCTCCTGTTTTTAATGACAAAATTAAATTAAACTCCATGTTTTCTTTTTGTTGTTTTATGATGTATGTTTTATGTTTATTTTAGTCACTCTAAACTCTGATAGTAATAGTATTTTATTGTAATCAAAAGGATTTTGAAATGTATGCAATGTTTAATAGAGAGCTAACGCAGTGTTGACAGAACCGGCTAATATGATGTCACTTCCTGGTTCTAGTAAGAGCTCGAGCTGCTGGAGTTTGCTTGGTAACGCTTTACATTACAGCCCGCAAATACTGCGTATTTAAAACAAATTTACAGTGTAACTTTCTGTAATTATAGTGTACCTACAACATATAAAGTTTTAGGAACTAAGGGGTAATAACCAGAAGAATTAACAAATTATTTATACTGTAAGTATTTTAGAACTGATGGTTACTTATTCTCCTATTATGATACAACAATTTTACATTTGGGAGAAATTTAGCGAGAACATTCATTGATTAAAATAATATAAATATGAAGCTCAGATAATCAACAGCATTAGTTTTAGTGTGACATTAAACATTAAACATAATAATAGCCTAGTAACAGTAAAAGTAAGAGTATATTTTTTTGTTATTGTTCCATATACAAATATATTTCTCTTTTCATTCATCATATTTTGTCTTTGCACTGCTGCAGAATATTATCAGTTTCACATTTAAATTATTAAAAGTATTTTAGTGAAGCTTCATCAAACCAATATTAAGTGATTTAAAGCTTTAATCTGTGAAAAACTCTATTCTTCAGATAGACGTATGGATATTAAAGAGACAGTGTTAATGAAGGAGACATTAGTGATGGAGACATACGTGATGGAGGGAGATTCAGTCTCTCTAAACTCCCATCTTACTGAAATAAAGGATGATGAAGTGATTCAGTCGAGATGTTAGAGATGAATCATTAATAACTGAAATCAATAAACGGCAACAAATCACTGTATTGATGATGTTTTTGATGGGAGATCAGAGACAGACTGAAGCTGGACAATCAATGGATCTCTGACATCACAAACACCACAAGCTGAACATTCATGAGTTTATACACTACAGATCAACTAGGTCATTCCAATGTTCATTGTATTCATGGTGAGATACTGGTGAGAACTATTCAATTTAATAAACCATTATAAAGTGATTTAACAGTATTAATCTCTGACTAACCCTTTCTGGGCTTCGCCTGCTGTTGTTGTTCTGGTTTATGTCATCAGATTCAGAAGAGCTGGACAGGATTTTTCATTAGTGATTTTTAATGTCTTTCTATATTCCTCTTTCCCAAAGAGTGAAATCTGAAGCTCCATTAGTTTGAACTGAGAACAAGAGAATAAAGATTGAAACTGAAATTAAAACCTTAAAAAACATTTAGTTTCATGAAATAGTATAAATGCTAACTGAAATAAGAAATATAAAAAAAAACTTTATTTCAGCTAGTTGACATAAGGGTACATTTCACAATTTAATTATTTATCTTGATGTTTTAAAATACTAAAAACTGTAAATTAAAATGAATAAAACTACAAAAACAAATTACAATCACAAAAAACAACAATTACTAAAACTTAAACTAAACTGAAAATGGAAAATATGAAAATAAAACTGGTTCAAAATATTAATATCAATTTATTTAAAAAAAATGCATGTACTGTTCGATTAAACTGGAAAGGGTCATAGCACTTGCATATTCTTGTCCTATTGTTAGTTTCACTGCTTCCATTGCTCTCATTTGTAAGTTGCTTTGGATAAAAGCGTCTGCTAAATGTAAAATTTATAATAGTATCTGTCACGGTACAGAGAGAGGCAGACAGGTAAATAGTAAAAGATGGTACTTTATTGAACAGAGGCATGGAGTGGAACAGCAGAGATGATAAGTGAGTGTATATTGTAGAATCTGAACAGGATGAACTTAGCTGGATGATAATGCTTCTCTCTTCTTAGTAGCTGAGGCTGTGGATACAGCGGGCAGAAGACTGACAACGGATGACAGGAAGCAGATGATCAGATATGAGGAATCTTCGGGGTAAGTAGTAACGGGTAAGGTTGTGTTGGAGTATTGTGTGATCGTGTAAGGACGAGACCAGACACTGTAGTGCTGTGGATGTGGTGACTATATAGTGTTGTGATTAGCTGTGCTGAGTGCCGGCAGGTGATGGTGATAGGTACTCAGGTGATGGTGACAGGTGATGGTGATAGTTAATCAGGTGATGGTGATAGGTGATGGTGATGGGTAATCAGGTGATGGTGATTAGTAATCAGGTGATGGTGATAGGTAATCAGGTGATGGGTAATCAGGTGATGGTGATTAGTAATTAGGTGATGGTGATAGGTAATTAGGTGATGGTGATAGGTAATCAGGTGATGGTGATTAGTAATCAGGGGATGGTGATAGGTCAACGCATTCTCATCCTTTGGCGTCATATAGGTGACGCCATATGACATTTCGTCGAAATCTTACGCACATGGCACCCTTTAGCGTCAATTTAACACGCACTTTTATGGGTAGGTTTAGGTCTGGGGTAGCGTTATTTTATGACGCCTTGGGATCTGCGTCTCATATTGACGCTAAAGGATGCCATGTGCGTCGGATTTAGACGCGCGTCACCTGTATGACGCCTTGGGTTCTGCCTCTCATATTGACGCTAAAGGATGCCATGTGCGTAAGATTTCGACGAAATGTCAGAAGCGTCACATGTATGACGCCTTCGGATGAGAACGGGCTGGATAGGTAATCAGGTGATGGGTAATCCGGTGATGGTGATTAGTAATTAGGTGATGGTGATAGGTAATTAGGTGATGGTGATTAGTAGCTGAGGGCTGTGGATACAGCAGAAGTCAGCAGAATTGTCAGCAGAAGACTGACAACAGATGACAGGAAGCAGATGATCAGATATGAGGAATCTTCTGGGTAAGTAGTAACGGGTAAGGTTGTGTTGGAGTATTGTGTAAGGACGAGACCATACACTGTAGTGCTGTGGATGTGGTGACTATATAGTGTTGTGATTAGCTGTGCTGAGTGCAGGCAGGTGATGGTGATAGGTACTCAGGTGATGGTGACAGGTGATGGTGATAGGTATCTCAGGTGATGGTGACAGGTGATGGTGATAGGCAGGGTTCTAAATTAACTTTTTTGATCACCAGCCAATGTGGATGGTAACTTTCTAAAGTTACCAGCCATTTAGAATATTCACTAGCCAAATTTTTTCCGGTGAAAATAAGAGAAATTATGAGTGCCAGCGAATGCATTTGATCATTGTATTAACATTGTTGGCATGAAAAACACATATAAAATACAATACAACACAGAAAGTGCAAATATTTCATTTCAAGTATGGGACCTATCTATCTATCTAGCCTATCTAACTATTAGGGATGTGCATGAATATTTGAATTTTCGATCTGTAATTATTATTCAAAAAATAAAATACTATTCGAATTTATAATTAAATGCACTGGGTGGAGCGTGTTTAACGTGTTTTGGGGATTGTATTTGATCACAGCGCAGCACGTTTTCTCACTCGAGCATGTGGATATTATTGTTTTTCTCAACGTGAATGTGAAACAATATAAACACGATAATCATATCGAGTTGTAGGCTACGGTCTGTACGATATGCGCAGTCTGCTTTCCCCTCTGTTTTTTCCCCGTTTGCGCTGCTTGAGCTTAAATGCTTTTGTTGTTTATATTTTTTATTTACACATATTGTTTAATGTTTTCAACTAAAAGAAAACCTTAAGATATATAGTAAGCTTGTTGTGTATATTGCCTAATGTGGCTATCTCTCGTTAAACGACATTTAAATGTAAACCCAGAAGTCTGTCTCAACCACCGCCGCATTTAGTTTAATCTTAACTTTTTACTTTACTTTACTAGCTCCCTCCTCTTTAATGCTCCCTGCTCTGGCTCCGTTCGTTCTTCATCTTACTTGTGTTTACCGGTGGATGGACTCTCCGTTCGTTTCCATGATCATTTCTCGCGCTGATTTCACTGCAAACTGCGCGCACCCAATTTGCGTTTGAAATGTCATCATGTAACATTGCCATTACGGCACAGTGTTCATGGGAAATGTAGGAAGTACTGCCAGGGGGATAAATGACGGAGAACAGAGCCTATGCATCACCGGCCAAACTGGCTAGTACGTTTTTATTATCACCCGCCAAAATGAATTTTAACCTGCATTTGGCGGGTTGGCGGGTGTTAATTTAGAACCTTGGTGATAGGTAATCAGGTGATGGTGACAGGTGATGGTGATTAGTAATCAGGTGATGGTAATTAGTAATCAGGTGATGGTGACAGGTGATGGTAATTAGTAATCAGGTGATGGTGACAGGTGATGGTGATTAGTAATCAGGTGATGGTGATTAGTAATCAGGGGATGGTGATAGGTAATCAGGTGATAGGTAATCAGGTGATGGTGATAGGTAATCAGGTGATAGGTAATCAGGTGATGGTGATAGGTAATCAGGTGATAGGTAATCAGGTGATGGTGATTAGTAATCAGGGGATGGTGTTAGGTAATCAGGTGATAGGTAATCAGGTGATGGTGATAGGTAATCAGGTGATAGGTAATCAGGTGATGGTGATTAGTAATCAGGGGATGGTGTTAGGTAATCAGGGGATGGTGTTAGGTAATCAGGTGATGGTGATAGGTAATCAGGTGATAGGTAATCAGGTGATGGTGATTAGTAATCAGGGGATGGTGTTAGGTAATCAGGTGATAGGTAATCAGGTGATGGTGATAGGTAATCAGGTGATAGGTAATCAGGTGATAGGTAATCAGGTGATGGTGATAGGTAATCAGGTGATAGGTAATCAGGTGATGGTGATAGGTAATCAGGTGATAGGTAATCAGGTGATGGTGATAGGTAATCAGGTGATGGTGATGGTGATAGGTAATCAGGTGATGGTGATTAGTAATCAGGGGATGGTGATAGGTAATTAGGTGATGGGGATTAGTAATCATGTGATGGTGATAGGTAATTAGGTGATGGTGATTGGTAATCAGGTGATTAGTAATCGTGCGTCCTGGAGTCCTTATCGGAGGGTGTGCAATCTCCAGGACAGAGCAGGCTGTGCAGGGCAGAGCTGGCAATTCAGACGGCCATGGCGGAGCTGTATAGCTATGGGCACTGGCTCAGGGACAGGTTTTGAGGGTTCAGTGGGGGCTGACCAGGCGTGAACAGTCTCTGGCTCGGCAGGACTGACGTGATGTGCAGGCTCGGCAGGACCGACGCGGAGATCAGGCTCGGCATGGCGTGAAGAAACTCAGGCTTGATCGATAGGAAGTGAAGCTACTCATGATTGGTAGACCAGGCGTGAAAAATCACAGGTGATGTGTCAAAGTCTATTAGGTTAATTTCCTCTGGAACTTGGAGCAGGAAAGGAACAAACGATTCAGGAGGGACGATCTTAGCGGAACGAGCCTCTGGGAGGATGGTCTCGGCAGGACGAGACTTTGGACTTGGGACGAAGGCTGGAGGCGGGATGTGACAATCAGGCGATGACATGGCGTACCAAGGGATGAAGCTCTCCGGACAACTGGAGAGTGCCTCTCTCCAGTCCAGACCGGAGAGATCTGGAAGCTCCCTCGGATCGACAAGGTTTGCCCCCAGCCGGTAACACACCTTGATCGTTTCGTCATGTAAGGTGCTGGCGAGATTATAAAAATTTCCTCCGGAAATGCAAACAGATCCCGGCTGCCTTGAGCCACTGCCGCGATCTGTCCAGCGAGTTCCCAATTCTCTGTGGGGCTCTGCATCGGGTCTGGTCTTCTGTCACGGTACAGAGAGGCAGACAAGTAAATAGTAAAAGATGGTACTTTATTGAACAGTGGCACGGAGTGGAACAGCAGAGATGATAAGTGAGTGTATATTGTAGAATCTGAACAGGATGAACTTAGCTGGATGATAATGCTTCTCTCTTCTTGAGGCTGTGGATACAGCGGGCAGAAGACTGACAACGGATGACAGGAAGCAGATGATCAGATATGAGGAATCTTCGAGGTAAGTCATAACAGGTAAGGACGATCGTTCAAGGAGGATGTTGGAAAATGTAGTGAAGAGCTGGATGATGAACTGGTGACAGTGACAGTATCTAAATGATCCTGACATAACACTGGTTTGATTCTCATAGAATAAATGTTAATACAAAATGTTAAATGTTAGTTTAAGAGTATAAATAGCACTTTAGACAATACAGATTGTTTCAAAGAAAAGTGTCAGCTGAAATCAGTTCAGTTTTGATCCAGTTCTGTTGTAAAGATCATCAATTATTAAACTAGTTCATTTAATCTATAAAGCAGTTCTACAGAAAATAGTGGTGTCAACATCATCCAGCTCAGTTCAATTTTCAGATCAATAATATTGTTGAATATGAACTGTTGATGTGTGTGACCATTGCCATTTTGTTCGACTTTATTTACTTCTGAACTTTGAAATTTGAACCATTGAACAGGATCTAGAGGAAGTTTCAGGTTAAAGTGACACTCAGAGTGTCGAATAATCAGTAAACAAACACACGACGATGGTCACACACATCAACACTGTTACAGATGTGCAGTTATTTTAGCTGACGGTAGTTTCAGATCATTTTACTAAAAACCAGTTCTAACATCAGAGGATCTGTCATTTTATCACTGAAGCAGTTTTGAAGAGTTTGTCTTTTCATATTATTGGACTGAAACTGATAAAGAGAATGTTTCTCAAAAAAGTTTTGCTCATTTGATAAATTACTGGTTAAATTAGTTTGAGAGGATCAACATTCACTGTTATTCTCATATAGAAATAATTTAACTGTGCTTTTACTGTCAGATCAAGTTTGAATTCAGCTCTAAACTCAATTATTATGGATTTATTAAAATAATATAAATATGAAGCTCAGATAATCACATGCTTCCACTCTTACTGTGTTTGGAGCTCCGTCGAATTGATTCATTAATCCTTGATTTTCTTCTTTACCACTCAATTATAAACAGGCACTTTCTATTTTTATATCGTGTGAACTTATCCTCGATAATATTCCTTGTAAAAAACAATCGGATTGCTTTGATATCGCTACTTAGATCCAACTTTCCGAATCTCGGCTACTAGCCTTTAGCCCGCTAGCATTTCACACGTGGCCTCGCGCCTATCGAGCGTCGTCTCATCTTACACCAGTTTCTCTGAAAGCTTCTCTGAAAGTACAGACACACGTTGATTGTGCTTAGAGCCCGCATAAACGGGGCATAAGCGCATGCGAGTGCGGTCTGTGTTTCTGTTGTCTAATTTACGGTTCATCTGTTATAATGGCAAACATATCGGATGTGTGTCTAACGTTACCTCTGAGTGCAGGTGAGGACACATTCGAGCTGATTTTGGTACGATTGGAGCTGGAGTCGGTGGAGAAGCAGATTCGTGTTCTGCTGGAGAAGCAAGCCGAGCTGCGAGATCGGCGATCAGCGCTTGAAACATCACGCGCCGATGCTCACAAGTCAGTGGTTAGTAACTTTTTGACTTTGACTCCGACTTCGTCTACTCTGTGCGTTTCTCTGCCCAGGAGGACGCGATCATCTCTGCCTTCAATCACTCCTGCACCCTGGGTCACGACACGAGCCAGGACCAGAGCAAGAACCTCTCCGCCCCTCCCGGTCTTCGAGATCTCCACCCGGAACCGCTTCTCCCCTCTTCGCGAGTCGGAACGCGACGACGCCGTGATCATCGGCACTTCCATGGTCCGCCATGTCCGTGCTACCTCGGGTAAAGGTAAGGTGCGCACTCACTGCTTTCCTGGTGCTCGTGTTCTTGATGTCGCTGCGCAGGTTCCCGAGATCCTGAACGGTGACGAGCGCGTCGGAGCTGTCGTGGTGCACGCGGGAACGAACGACATCAGGCTGCGGCAGACGGAGGTTCTGAAGGAGGACTATAGGAGCCTGATCAAGACGGTACGCAGCACATCGCCTAGAGCAACGATCGTCGTGTCTGGACCGCTTCCCACGTACCGACTTGGACAAGAAAGGTTCAGTAGATTATTTGCTTTAAATGAATGGTTAATGTCATGGTGTAATGAACAGAAACTGCTCTTTGTAAATAATTGGAATCTGTTTTGGGAGCGACCTAGGCTCTTCCGTCCTGATGGTCTGCACCCCAGCAGAGTCGGAGTGGCTGTTCTGTCGGACAACATCTCCAAGACACTTCACACCATCTGACTAGTAAGTCAAAGTCCAAATCATAGTCTTTGCTGTCCCAACTTAATTGATATAAGTACCAATGTAGAACATTATATAGAAACTGTGTCTATTCCTCGCTTAGTGAAGCCAAACAACAAATCTACTGTAAGATCTAGCAAGAATATTATTGTAATTAAACCAGAAAATCTAAATATCAGTGAACAAAAACAATTTCTAAAGCTAGGTCTTCTAAACATTAGATCGCTCACACCTAAGGCGGTTATTGTAAATGAAATGGTCACAGATAATAATTTCGATGTTCTGTGCCTTACTGAAACCTGGCTTAAACCAAATGATTATTTCGGTCTAAATGAGTCTACTCCACCAGGATACTGTTATAAGCATGAGCCCGTCTGATCGGTCGTGGCGGCGGTGTTGCAACAATCTATAGAGATATTCTTAATGTTACTCAGAAAACTTGTCATAGGTTTAATTCGTTTGAAGTACTTGTGCTAAATGTTACGCTCTTAGATGTAAGAAAGAAATCCTTATTATCTCTAGCCTTGGCTACCGTATATAGACCTCCAGGGCCATATGCTGATTTCCTAAAAGATTTTGCAGACTTTCTCTCAGACCTATTGGTCAATGTCGATGAAGCAATAATTATTGGCGACTTTAACATACACGTAGATAATACAAATGATGCGTTAGGGGCTGCGTTTACAGATCTATTAAACTCTTTTGGGGTGAAGCAAAACGTCAGTGGTCCCACTCATCGTCTAAATCATACACTAGATTTAATTATATCATATGGAACCGATCCAACCGATATAGATATTATACCGCAAAGTGACGATCTCACTGATCATTACATGGTAACTTGCATAATACGCACTGCTGAAATTTGTCATGTTGCACCACGTTATAGACCAGGCAGAACAATCCTTCCAACCACTATAGATAGATTCTCAAATAGCTTACCTGATCTATCTCAGCTGCTCAGTAAACCCAAACAAACAGATGAACTAGAGGAAATGACTAGCAGTATGAGCAACGTTTTCTCTAGTACACTAGATATTGTTGCACCAATTAGATTAAAAAAGGTTAGAGAGAAAACTAAAGCACCATGGTACAACAGTGCTACGCATGCTATCAAGAGAGAAACTCGTAACTTAGAGCGTAAATGGAAACAAACTAATTTAGAGGTCTTCAGAATCGCGTGGAAAGACAGTATGTCACGTTATAAAAGGGCTCTAAAATCAGCCAGGGCTGAGCATATCCGCAAACTAATTGAAAATAACCAAAATAATCCAAGGTTTTTATTTAACACCGTGGCTAGACTAACAAATAATCAGACATCTCCAGAGCAAAATATTCCGTTACAATATAGTAGTAATGATTTTATGAATTACTTCAATGAGAAAATAGAAAGCATCCAAAACACTATTGTAAATGTACAATCCTCTATGGTGTCTTATGACTCAGCCTCAATTATGGCCCCTCTAGAACAACTACACCGCTTTACAACTATAGGACAGGAAGAACTAAATAAACTTATCATTGCATCTAAACCAACAACATGTTTATTAGATCCAATACCCACTAAACTACTTAAAGAAGTGTTACCTGTAGTGGAAGAGCCTCTTCTCAATATTATTAACTCGTCTTTATTTTTAGGTCATGTTCCAAAAATATTCAAGCTGGCAGTAATAAAACCTCTCATTAAGAAACCGCAATTAGATCCAAATAACCTAGCAAATTACAGACCCATCTCAAATCTTCCATTTATGTCTAAAATACTAGAAAAAATTGTGTCCGCTCAATTGTGCTCTTTCTTGCAAGAAAATGATATCTATGAAAAATTTCAGTCGGGATTCAGACCGCATCATAGCACAGAAACTGCGCTAGTTAAAATTACAAATGATTTACTCTTAGCCTCTGACCAAGGCTGTATCTCAATACTAGTTCTACTTGATCTTAGTGCTGCGTTCGACACTATAGATCAGCGGTTTTCAATAGGTGAGGCGCGCCTCCCCTGGGGGGCGCCAAAGAGCCACAGGGGAGGCGCGACACGCGAAGAAAAAAATAACTGTATGCAGCTCTATTAATATCGCAGGGCTTAAAGTATTCCGGCAACGTATGCGATACATTTTTGTATATGATCACGCTCTTATTCACGCAAATGCTTTTAAACCATTCGCGACAAGACAAAAGAGAACGGGCTGTCAGTGAATGTCCTCCTGACACACACACACACACAGACACACACGCACGCATGACACACAGAAAGACGCGCCCCAGTATCGAGTTCTCTTTCGTGCTTGAACGAACAATAACCCACACATTTATGCCAAAATGTCCGTTTTGTCGAGTATCCTCACAAGAACAGTCTTAAATGAGTTAAATAAAATCTTAAATGAAGCAAAGAGTAGTGAGAGAATGAGATGCGGCAGATCTTAAAGTGACAGCGACACTCATTCTCTCTGTCTGTAAAGTTAACAAAAGAAGGGAACAGAGAAAATCATTCACTGCTCTTGACTAAGAACACTTGTAGCTTTAATAAGGATTAATCTATATTTTATTTATAATTTAGTGCAGACTGTTTTATAACCTAATTCAATTTCTGTATATTTCATAACTGTTAGACAGGAAAGGTACAGGTAAATATGACATTTATTATGGGTTTAAGTGAGGATTGTTTTAAGTTAACAAATTAAAAGTTGTTATATTTTTTGAAGCCTAATAAATGTTTAAAATTTTTGGGAAAGTAATTTTCATTGAGACATCAGTAGATATTAATATCAGTGATACTGGCCTTCATTCATAAAAAGATGCCATAAAAAAATTCAGACTCAGGACTTGACTCAATACCCCTGATATTGGTAATTGTGCGTGCGTTTATTAGCTTTAAAATGCATCTTTTCCTTGTCCCAAGTCAAAAAGTCAAAAGTCTGCATTAAGTAAGGAGACAGGGGGACTTCAAAAAACTTAGGAAATATTATCCTGAGTAGTTGGGGCCCGAGCTGCGCGAGTGTGTGTGTGTGTGTGTGTGTGTGTGTGTGTGTGTGTGTGTGTGTGTGTGTGTGTGTGTATTATGCACAAAAAAGCATAATACAGTTGTTTGGCTCTATTAACATGAAGGCGACAGAAGCATCTTATCGTGTCACGTATAGCGAAGGCAGGCAAACCCAATAACATCGGCGAAACACAGCTACTCATTGCATTAAACGTGTTTTGTTGACTTGTGGTTAGGCCTACTCATGTTCAGTGATTTTAAAAGTAGCCTCAACTAGGCCTACATAAAGTTGGAAATAATTTGCTGTTGCAAAGAATAGTTTATTAATGCACGTTTTAAACAGTTGTGGAAATAAAATGTCTTCAAATACAATATTAATAAATATTAAAATGATCAGTTTTTATTGAAACTCATCATTGCCTGGAACACACAAAAGATGGCATTTACTGCAGAGGCGTGTGTGTGTGGGTTAGGGCATGCGGACGGGATTTGGGTGGGTGGGGGGGCTCGGCTGTCCTAACCTACTGTAAGGGGGAGGCTCACATTCACCCAATTTGAAAACCCCTGCTATAGATCATAAAATACTCTTAGATCGACTACAAAACTACACTGGTGTTCAGGGACAGGCATTAAGCTGGTTTAGATCGTACTTATCAGACCGTTACCATTTCGTCTGTTTAAATGAGGAAAAATCTAAGATAACATCAGTAGACTATGGAGTGCCGCAAGGATCTGTCCTAGGCCCTCTGCTATTCTCAATATATATGCTGCCACTTGGTAATATTATAAGAAAACATGGAATTAATTTTCACTGTTATGCTGATGACACTCAATTATATATCTCATCACGACCAGATGAAAACACTAACTTATCTAACTTGACAGAGTGTCTAAAAGATATAAAATGCTGGATGACGTGTAATTTCCTGCTATTAAATTCAGATAAAACGGAGGTATTACTTATTGGTCTAAAAAACTACCCACAAAATCCCTTACAATACAACTTTAATTTAGAAGGATGTCCTGTTACTTTATCCACTACAGTAAAAGACCTTATACTAGACCGCAACTTGACTTTCGAAAATCATATTTCATATGTTACAAGAACAGCCTTTTTCCACCTTAGAAACATTGCTAAGCTACGTAACATGCTATCTGTTTCAGATGCAGAAAAGTTAGTTCATGCATTCATGACCTCGAGACTAGATTACTGTAATGCTTTATTAGCTGGTTGTCCTGCATCCTCAATAAACAAGCTACAGTTAGTGCAAAATGCAGCCGCTAGAGTTCTTACTAGATCAAGAAAATATGATCATATAACACCAATTTTATCATCTCTACACTGGTTACCTATTAAGTTCCGTATCAATTACAAAGTATTACTATTGACTTATAAAGCTCTAAATGGTTTAGCTCCTGTGTATTTAACAGACCTTCTATTGCCCTACAATCCATCGCGCTCTTTAAGATCACAAAATTCGAGGCTTCTGGTCATTCCTAGGATATCTAAGTCTACTAAAGGAGGGAGGGCGTTCTCACATTTATCTCCTAAACTCTGGAATAGCCTTCCTGATATTGTTCGAGACTCAGACTCGCTGTCCCAGTTTAAAACTAGATTAAAGACGCATCTCTTTAACCAAGCATTCACTTAATGCTTACCTTTTATACTACTTCTGAATCAGTTCTAATGCATTAATATTATGAACATCAGCTATGCTAATTATTTCCCATCTGTCTTTCTGCTGTTATCTCGGGACGCTAGTCCCGAGGTAAATAGCGTTCGTCAGCTCCAGTTTGTATCCAGCCTCTCACGGAGACTTCAGATGCCCCAACACCTGTGATGAGATGACTAAACGCCTGTGGAGAGACGACTCGACGCCTGTGAAGAGACGACTAAACACTGGCGATATGTTATGCCTAAATTTATACATGATTAACTAACTGTATTTTTCTTTGTACATTTCTGAAATGCACTTTCTGTAAAGCTGCTTTGAGACAATGTGTATTGTGAAAAGCGCTATACAAATAAACTTGAATTGAATTGAACTAGTATAAAGGCAGCTCAGCTCTTCCTGACTTTGTCTCACTCACCCTGCAGCGTAACTACTGTGAGGAGACTGGGCCTTCTTGCAAGAATAAATACCTTTTAAAAGACAATTTGATTCAGAGTGTCTCTTACACAGTGATGATAAGCCATATCACCCTGTAGCCCAAGACTGGTTGCCCACTGAAGCTAAGCAGGGCTGAGCCTGGTTAGTACCTGGATGGGAGACCTTCTGAGAAAACTAGGTTGCTGCTGGAAGAGGTGTTAGAGCGGCCAGCAGGGGGTGCTATCCCTGTGGTCTGTGTGGGTCCTAAAACCCCAGTATAGTGATGGGGACACTATACTGTCAATATAGCACCGTCCTTCGGATGAGACCGAGTTAAACCGAGGCCCTGACTCTCTGTGGTCACAAAAAATCCCAGGATGTCCTTCGATAAAGAGTAGGGGTGTAACCCCGGCATCCTGGCCACATTTGTCCCTTGGCCTCCTAATCATCCCCATATATACTGATTGGCTTCATCACTGTCTCCTCTCCACCAGTAAGCTGGTGTGTGGTGAGCGTTCTGGCGCAATATGGCTGCCGTCGCATCATCCAGGTGGATGCTGCACATTGGTGGTGGTTGAGGAGATTCCCCCCCTTCTATGTAAAGCGCTTTGAGTGTCCAGAAAAGCGCTATATAAATGTAATGAATTATTATTATTATTATTATGATGATTTAATGAGAATTTTTGCCACAACACTGACAACAAGACCTTGCTTGAAGAAAAAATAAAGAAAAAAACTTCCAAAAAAGAAATGGCTGAATCGTGTTCAGTGGACGAAGTGCAGACGTTCATCTCATTGGTTGCCATGGAGCGGATAAACTATAACGATCGGTCTATAATCCCACCCACTTTGAAGCGGTACTGACTGCAGTGGAAAAGCAAACCGAGCTAAAGCGAGCTGTGCCGTGCAGTGGCGAGCTGAGTCGTACCACACAATGAAAAAGCGAGCCGAACCGTGCCGCGCCGAGCCAAACCATACTGAGCCGTACCGAGCCGTACCATGCAGTGGAAAAGCGCCAGACGATCATCTCTAGCTTCACTCAGGCACATCTTTACTGGTTGTAAGGTACGTCTCTCTCTCATGGGAGGTACACATCTTAAAGTCTTAAAATGCTTGGCCGCACCAATTGAGACCAAAAGAGTAGCCTTCAACGCCCTGCCAAATACACCAAGTACAATCCAGGCAGCGCCATTCATCCGGGAAGGGCAGAAGTTACAGGGAAGGCTTCCTTTATCAACGCTGGCTGTACATCTCGAAGAAGCACGAGACTGGAAAATGTTGGCAAACAACTAATAGTCCTACTTGAAATTGTCAGTACTAGCCAAATACCAGACCTGGTGTTGTGTTCCAGCACCCTGCACACAGTGTATTTCATCGAGTTGACAGTACCCTGGGATGATACTTCTGAGGAAGCAAATGAGAGGAAGAGGTTTCGGTTTGTGGATATGGCTGCGGATGCCCAGCAAAATTGCCAGGTGGGTCCCAAGATGATAGGGACACACACCCGGGCCTGATCAGCCTATTAGTGGGCCTTCCTTTGCAGAGGGTGTATTATATTTAAAAGGCCGAAACACCTGATGACGCAAATGACTGATGATGTGACCCCTACATGAACTGATAACCCCCAGCATCTACTAGTGGTTGGGCCATTCCAGCATTAGTGCAGTGTGAAACGCCCTTAGGGCTATGATTAAAAGGGAAATTAAGTATCTTGTCCTATGTGTTCAACTTCACAGTTGTTCAAGGTTAGTTTACTTCATAGGTGTTCAGCACATGGTGCCCTAATGATGAGGCTCCAGTGGGTATGACAGATTGTGCACAATATTATATATATAGTTGCATTGATATATATATATCATTGAAGTAAAAGATTTGAAAGTGGGGGGGGGGGGGGGAAATCACATTATAAAATAAATGTTTTTCTCCAAAACACGTTGGCCACAATTATTCATAACCTTTTATTAAATACCTTTTTGCAATCTCCTTTTGCCAAGATAACAGCTCTGAGTCTTCTCCTATAATGCCTGATGAGTTTGGAGAACACCTGACAAGAGATCAGAGACCATTCCTCCATACAGAGTCTCTCCAGATCCTTCAGATTCCCAGATCCATATTGGTGCTTCTTCTCTTCAGTTCAGCCACTCATTTTCTATATGGTTCATGACCGTCACAGTTCCCTGACCTGAACCATATAGAAAATGAGTGGCTGAACTGAAGAGAAAAAGCACCAATATAGAAAATGAGTGGCTGAACTGAAGAGAAGAAGCACCAGATCCATATTGGTGCTTCTTCTCTTCAGTTCAGCCACTCATTTTCTATATGGTTCAGGTCAGGGAACTGTGACGGTCATGGCAGAAGCTTCATTTTGTGCTCCCTAACACATTTTTGTGTTGATTTTGATGTTTGTTTTGGATCGTTGTCCTGATGGAAGATCCAACCATGGCCCATTATAAGATTTTTTAGCAGAAGGCGTCAGGTTTTGATTTTTTATCTGTTGATATTTGACAGAATCCACAATGCCATGTATCTGAATAAGAAGTCCAGGACCTCCAGCAGAAAAATAGGCCCACAACATTAAAGATCCAATGGTATATTAAATTGTACACATGGGATACTTTTTATCATTGTGTGCACCAAACCCATCTAGTGTGTTTGCTGCAAAAAAGCTATTTTTTTTAGTTTCATCTGACCACAGAAGCCTGTGCCGTTTGAAGATCCAGTCGTGTCTGACCACTGAATATGCTGGAGTTTGTATTTGGATGAGCGAGGAGCATTTTTCTTAAAACCCTCCCAAACAACATGTGGTGATGTAGGGGTTGTTTGATTTTTTTTTAATAGGCTTTCTGACCCCAAGACTCAACTAATCTCTGCAATTCTCCATCTGTGATCCTTGAAGAGTCTTTGGCTACTCAAACTTTCCTCCTCACCGTCCATTAAGAAAATATAGACACACGTCCTCTTCCTGGCAGAATCGTAACATCTTTAGTTGATTATAACTTCTTAATTATTGCCCTGATGGTCAAAATAGGATTTTTCAATTCTTTAGCTATTTTCTTACATCCACTTTCTATTTTGTGATGCTCAACAATCTTTAGATGCACATCAGAACCAAGTTCTGTGGTTTTATTCATTGTGATGGATGATTAAGGGAATTTGGCCTTTGTGCTTCCTCATATTTAAACTCCTGTGAAACAAGTGAAAGTCATAGCTGGTCATAGCTGGACAATTTCATGTTCCTAGTCACCCTGGTGTGCTAAAAAAGGTAAATATTAATGGGAATATACTTCATAGATAAATTATTCATAAAAAATTCTAGGGGTATGAATAATTGTGGCCAACGTGTTTTGGAGAAAAATATTTTTTATAATGTGATTTCCCCCCCCCATTTTCAATTAATTATTATTTAATTGCAATACATGTATAATTTATTTTATTGTTACTCTTTATTGTTATCACTTTATTGCCAAGTGTGCTTGCACACACAAGGAATTTTCTTTTGCACACTTGGCAATAAAGCTCTTTCTGATTCTGATCTCCCACATGGATCTGCATTCAAATGTCCCCCCCCCCCCCCCCATTTTGCAACGGGTCATTATCCATGCTATAATGTAGTTCTATAATAAAATACAAATGTGATATATTATATAATTAGCATTAAACAAACAATATAATTCTTATTCTCAGTAAGATGCATCCTTTATTCTCATAAAGATTACATACTGAATGAAAGATCGAAAAAAATGATTGCACAACCAATAGGTATTAAGGTATTAAGTATGTAAATCGCCATTAAATAAAAGAAGTAGTAAGTAGCATCAGAGATTGCCTGCGTCCGAAAACTTGGCAGTGTTTGCCCAAGAAGGTACCTCACAAAACTGATTTCAGACAGACTTCTGAGGCAGCGTAACGATTGATGATCTACAGCAAAATAGAGCGAGCTTAATGAAAACTAAGTGAATATTTAATGACTACAATAGTAATTTTTGCGCTAGAAAGGACATCATGTGAAAAACGTTGAAAACATTTTTTTTTTTTACATTTACACACAAACTGATGACCAGCCGCAACTTTCAGACGCCATCTTTATTTTTCTAAGTCTAACTGTCACAGACTGGGAAGCACAGGATTGTGGGATATCAAAGACAGTGAAGGATGCATCTATGCTGCTTTCAAAATCCATCAGATGAAGATACCTCAGGAGATAAGAAAGTGAAGCTAACATTGCATTCGGTGACTTGATGCCTTCCGATCTTGGAGTGCGTCAGTTTTTGGATGCAGCCTTTTTCTTATTATAGGGAGATGAGAGGGTGTGCATCTCTTACCATTGGAGAAAGCGTAACGGCTAGCTTGGATCACTTGTAATGACAGTGACATCAATGAACACAGTTCAAAGTTTCATGACAGTCAGTTACAGCTGACGTTAATCAGTTTCTTGTGGTTACCTTAATCAGTGTGTTGGTCTTCGCTAGTAAAGGTACAGTAGGACTGCATTGTTTGTGGATGGTGCTTTACTGGGTAAAAAGGGTGAATATGTCTATAAGCTGCAATGTACTAGTCATTGTAGGGCACAAAACAATTACATTTAAGATTACACTAAAAACTTAATTGTAATTCAATACATATTTAATTAATTACAATTATATGTTTTTTTTAACCTTCATTCATTAAAAAGCGTTATATCATCATCAGAGACAACACTTTGTTTTATTTAAATTAAACAACATGAAATATAACAATATTTATAATTAAATAATTTTTTTCTTTACTGATTAAAATGCATAATATCAGTGTTGT
Source organism: Chrosomus eos (assembly GCA_036326025.1). Taxonomy (NCBI): domain Eukaryota; kingdom Metazoa; phylum Chordata; class Actinopteri; order Cypriniformes; family Leuciscidae; genus Chrosomus; species Chrosomus eos. The sequence continues at coordinate 126,334 of JAZAVI010000229.1, forward strand.
GCATACATGCAGTTATAATAGTCATTACAATTCAAGTCTTATCATAACTGCAAAACCTGAAAGCCAAAGAAAGAAAATATCAGTATTTACTTTCTTTAGACAATATAGGATATCACTCAATATTACTATTAAATACTATGCTAATGTCGTAAATGAGTATTACCTGTCGCGACATTCCCTATTCTGCTTTTTCTTATAAAATAACCTTTTTATATAGTCAAATCTACATATTGTTCCCAACAAAACTGTAAAACATGTTGAAGATTAGCGAACAGGCTATAGATTACTTAAATGATAAGGTGTTTCCCACAAAAGTGGTTTATATAGTAAAGTGAAGCCTCTTTTCCATTGACACCCACACTCAAAAAAATAATATGTTGGCTTTACTTAATTTTATTTCGTCAACAGGTTCCACATAACTAGGTTATGTTAAACAAACATAATTTTTCATGTAACTTCAACATAATTTGTTCATGTAACTTCAACATAATTTGTTCATGTAACTTCAACATCATGGAATTAAGTCATTTTAAGCGACTTTATTTAAGTAGTCTCAAAGTGATTTTTTAAAGGCTTCCTGACATAATTTGAGTATTTTTTTATATTCATTCATCCATTAATATTTCATTTATTTTAGTGACACATAATTAAATTGTTAGACTACAGCTAGCTATTTGCTAGTAGTAGCACATATTAACATCTTAGATGCTAAGATTAACGTGCTCATTAAACCAAACAGTTAAAATAAGAAAATTAGTCCACAGCCAAACAAAATGCTCCACTCTTCTCCACAATGGTAACTCACTGTAATTTAAATGGTTCTAATTAGGGCCCGAGCACCGATGGTGTGAGGACCCTCTTGGAATTGCTCTGTTTATTAGGGCCCAAGCCCAAAGGGCGAAGGCCCTATTGTTTTCCTAAGGATTATTTATTATTCTTATTCTTCTAATTATTTTTTTACTACCTTTTGGACACTTTTGGAGGCCTTAACATGCTCAAAAACTCCTGAAACTTTGCACACGGCTCAGAACCCGCGGCCATCAGGGCCGGGCTGAAGATGGTACCCGGGCGTGGCAGGGGGGCTCGACAGCGCCCCCTGGAACGGGGTCCGAAAACATGGTCCATAAATCAAACACGCTTGCATGTAATAATATGAAACTCGGTACACATGTAGATCTCATCGTTTCATATATACTTCGCACTCTAACTTTTTACCCCAGCCCAACAGGAAGTGGGCTATTTAGGCTTGTTTGGAAAACGCATGCAAAGGAATGTGAAACACTCCTCCTAGAGAATTCAAACACACGGCACGAAACTCGGTGTGCATGAAGTCAAGACATTGAGGATGAAAGTTTGCGAGGGGATTTTTGATATCTCGAACGGTTTGGCCATGGCGAGGAAACGAAATTATGGCGAGAAACGTGAAACGGGAAGTGTGTCATAACTACTGCATACATTAACTAATCTTGATGAAACTTCAGCAGTGTGTTCGTTGTAAGAGCCCGATCACATGGATGTGACTATTGTGAGTCAAAGTTATAGCGCCACCAACTGGCAGCAGGAAGTGTGTCACTTTCAAAATGCTTTGAAATCACCCTCTTATTTTTACCCGATTTGCTTCAAACTTCATCTGTATAATGTAAATACACGGCAGATGAAGACCTGTGAATGGATTCTTGATATCTTTGAAACTGTTGCTGTGGCAATCCATCAAACTTTAATATTCTTTTTGGATGCTTTTGAGACTCTTAGCATGCCTGAAATTGCTTAAAATTGCATGAAACTCGACAGACAGATCATATTTATTAGCCAGGTGACATGTGCATAGTTTCAGAAATGGGCGTGGTGCAGGGACTCAGTAGCGCCACCTTTTGACAAAAGTGGGCGGGTTAGTTTCATCTAGAGTTACAAAAATCTGTATTTATATAGTTCTCCTCCAGCCAGACAACTTTCTAATTTACAGTCATTAGCAATAACCAAGAGGAAGTCAGATATTTTGGTTTGAATATGGTCATTTCTCTCTGAGCCTACGTCTCTGTGACTGCTCTCTGTGTGTGTGTGTCTGTGAGTGTGGGAAGGGGGAGGGGGAGTGGGGCTATGCGCCTGCTCTCTGTGTGTGTGTCTGTGAGTGTGGGGAGGGGGAGGGGGAGGGGGAGTGGGGCTAGATTAACCATTTCACTGCTGTGTGGTTTGGCCTTCATTAAAAAAGGAAATAAATGTCTTAAGCCTTGTATTTTTTAAATACGTTTTTTTAATAAAGTAAAGGCATATAACAGACATGCTGCATTTAAATTTTTTTAATAAAACATTGTTTTTTATGTTTTTCAAGCCATTTGATTTATGAGGACTTTTGAAATGTCCTCATAAACCACCCATAAGTTGTAATACCAGTGTAATACACGTCATTATACAAATTTGTGTCCTCATAAATCACATAAACCAACCCACACAAACCAACACACACACACACACACACACACACACACACACACACACACACACACACACACACACACACACACACACACACACACACACACACACACATACACACACACACACACACCAAATTGACGGTGGGTGGCAATGGTATATTTAAAAGTGCATAATTGTAATATCTGCAAGGCACCCCTAGTCCAGTCTTATTAAATGTATGCTTCATCTTTCATTTTAATTTGTAAATTTGATCAATAAATTCAATTATTTAGAATAATAAGATACTATATGGCTGTTACCCTAGGTAGGGCTGATCAAATTACATCATTTACATTGAAAAATAACAATGCATTAAAAGATGTTATGAGATTGTTTTAAATATGAGTCAATTAAAAATCGTTGGAAAGAATGATACTTTTAAACATAACACTGAACCGTCACTAGGTGTCGCCAGGCTACCGTCTTAATGAGCGAGTCATTGATTCATTCGTTCAAACGATTCGTTCGAACGACTGAGTCATTCATGAATGAGACAGGTATGGATTGGTCATTGAATCTAGGGTTTGCGATGTCTACCAATTTGGCATCAGACGATGTGTACAGTGAAACATCGCGATGGACGATGATATCGGGAGGAGGGGCGGGGCTAACGTTTTAATTTTTCACTTAAGCAATAAGCCCCGCAAAGCCGTGTTTTACAGTGGATTTAGAACAGCTAAGGGGCGTAGGCACAACGCGGAGATATTTTCCTCTACATCTCATCAGCCATTTTGATTTCGGCACGCTCTGAGTCTGCAGCAGCTGACCACTAGGAGCGAATGTACATGATGTACAATGTACACGTGACAGAGCAGCCAGATCCAGACTGTGCTTTTTGCGCTGTGGCTGGCGCTGAGCCAGAGCAAAGAACGTATATTTACAAGAAGTGAAAGCCAATAGAACGTTCCATTGCAACACCAGCGCCCAGCAGCAGCGCTACGCTTCCGCCATTTTGGGGTGAAAGCCACTCGGCAGTCATATATTATGTATTTAGTACAGTGCAGAGGTCATTTTTAGGTTGAAATAATTATGTAAAAAGAGGGGGCAGCGCCAGATAATTTTTAACGCAGGTGCCGAGGGGGTGCTAGATCATTGACAGGGGGAGCTGCGCACTTATAGCCTATATTGTATACTATTAATCTTATTAAATGAGCAAAACTTCAATATTTAATATTCAATAATTTTAATTATCACAACTAGAGTTTTAATTTTACTAAATCGAATAAGCACAACATTCAGCATTCAATCAAATATATTTAAAGATTTATTATTTATAATGTTATTTCGACATAATATCTCGTTATTTCGACATACATAATATGTGAGTGTGCAACATAATCAGAGAGTAGCCTATTTCTTCTCGTTTGGAATAGTTTCGTTTAAAGATTTAGTTGCAAGCTTTCTATATTTTTCATGTCTGAGGCATATTTCGGTTAATTTATGATGAGATTCGCTCAAGTTCACGAGCACTGCAAATGACCTCGCCGTATGTCATGATTATATTGTCTGCTATATTTGCTTATAAATCCAGGTAATTTGTTTAAATTAAGATACAATTTACACAAAACGAAATAAATTTTTAAAGAAAGGCTTTCTACAAAACACAACGTAGGCTAATGAGTCAAAATCATGTATGACCCACTTCATGTCTCCCGATATCATATCCTACTCATGCTGTTCACTTTTCATAATCAACATGGGGAAAAACACATTATAATATTTGAACAAATATGAAACTAAATGCGCTTATTTAATGGCTACAACAACACGTATGTAGTAGGCCTACAGACTCTATTTCGTACAACTATTAGGCCTATATACCAGCAATAGAAATAGCTTTACAGTAAACTAATTATATCGTATATTAAGGACCGTTAAAGCAAGAGAATGTAAACAAAAACACAGCCACTGTACAAAATTGTGGCAATTATAGGATAACGGACACAGCAATGCATCATAAAGATCATCATGTTTGTAGCATGATCCAGGGGATTAAAACGTACAAAATATATTTCAGGCCAAGTGGAGTTGGTAACTAATAATAGTAGTAAATGTGTAAAGTTGCATAAAATGGAAATATTCAATAATGCAAGAAAAAACTACCTCAAAAAACTGTTATCTGTGCTGTTGTCCAGTAACTCCCGTTGGAATCTTCATCCCAAAATGGCGGCCGCACTCCCGAAGCGCCACCTAGTGGCTGTTACCAGAAAAGCATCAGAGTTTCGCCTCTTGTGCTTCTATACTCTTTGGCCAGAGACAGACGCGTTCAGTGCTTGTCATATTATATCACAACTATTCAGTGTTTTTAACCACATAATGTTTATTTTAGGTTTCAGACATTTAAATGCATATAATTTATAGCAAAACAATACATTTATAGTTTGTAAAATACACAATGGTGTCTATGGAAGCAGCAATAACAACCCATTCAAATATATTTGCCGACGGATTTTATTCATATCAGACACACAGTGTAAGTATAAAGTTAACTCTATTCTTCTCCCAGTTCACCGGCCATGTATTTCGGGAGAAACTGTTTTTTAAACGACAAAACAAACTCACTTACACACATTTGAGAATCAGAATAGAAGATAGTTGATGACATGGTAACCAGGTTTGTTAATATTTATAAATAAAAGCGCTAACGTTACATGTCACACAGCGCTATTTTGGCTGTGGTGAATCACGTGCCAAGCATGACGCGTCACCATGGAAACATGGGGGGGGGGGGGGGGGGGGGTCGCGATGCTGGCTTAACTATGATATCGTCTATCGGCACAACCCTAATTGAATCTTTGAGTAAACCAATTTGTCCAAAATGCTGAATCATTCAGTAATGAGAAAACATGTTGCTGTGAGATGCGCAATGGTTCTGCTGTGATCTTTGTTTAACTATTTTCGCTGCTGAAACAGAAAAACCGTCAATATTGCATCTAAAATGTAAGTGACTTGACGTGTGTGTGTGTGTGTGTGTGTGTGTGTGTGTGTGTGTGTGTGTGTGTGTGTGAGAGTGTGTTTCTGTTACAGTGAAAAGAGTTTAACCCTTTAAGGCAGTGGATCTCAATCCTGGTCCTAGGGAGCCACTGCTCTGCATAGTTTGTATGTCTCCCTCATTTAACACACCTGATTCAGATCATCAGCTCGTTAGGAAAGAGCTTTATTAACTGAAGTGGGTGTGTCAGATAAAGGAGACATATAAAATGTGCAGAGCAGTGGCACCCATAGGACCAAGATTGAGAACCACTGCTTTAAGGCCTTGTCTTTTTTGGATATATCTTCTTTTTTTATTGTTTGCTTTAAATTAAATTAAGATTGTATGTTTGGTAATTGAACCTAAATAAATTTAAAATTAATGTGCTATATTTCAGATCAATATAATTGTTTTCTTTCATTTTAATCAACACTAACTTTATTCTCTATCTGTATTATAAATAACTTATTTCTGCATAAATTAAAAAATCCCCAATAATCCAGACCAACCAGAGCGCACTAATTCTACAACATCATCAGTGCTGAAGCGGGACTACCAGAGCCGTTCGGCAGATAGCGAGCAGATATTTTGTGTCACGTCGTGCACAATAACGCTAAAGGCACCAGGCTGGCGGTGCCACTGGCTTTATATATATATATATATATATATATATATATATATATATATATATATATATATATATTATATATATATATATATATATATATATATAAATATAGCTGCGAGCAGCGATGAAGGGCCAAAGCCGACGGTACCGCCACCCTGGTGCCCCAGGGTTGCGGTGCCACCGGCTTGGGCCCGTAATCGCTGCTCGCAGCTATATTTATTATTATTATTATTATTATTATTATTATTCTCCGCAATGAATCGCATTTTTGAGGGCCTAAACATGCACGAAAACTCACGAAAATTTGCACACGCGTCAGAACTGGCGAAAATTTACATCTGATATGCGTTTCAAAATTGGGCGGGCCAAAATGGCTCGATAGCGCCACCTATAAAGGTTCAACGGAGTGCGCCTCGCGTTACGTTTCACGTACGTGTACGAAATTCGGTACATACATGTAATGGCCCAATACCTACAAAAAAGTCTCTTGGAGCGTAGCCCTAAACACAACAGGAAGTCAGCCATTTTGAACTTCCTCTCAGATTTTTGTGCAGTTTTTGCCATTTTCAGGCCTCGTACTTTAACGAACTCCTCCTACAGTTTTAATCTGATCATCTTCAAATTTGGTGAGTGTAATCTTAAGGCCTTTGCGACGTTAAATTGCGAAGATCTTGAGTTTTCGTCGAAGGGCGTGTCCTCGGCGGCCTGACAAATTTTGATGTTTCGCCATGAAACAGGAAGTTGCTGTAACTCAGGCAAACAATGTCCAATCTGCCCCAAACTTCACACGTTTGATAAGAGTTCTGTCCTGAACACATATCCATGCTCATATTCAGTTACAGTCACAGCGCCACCTGCTGGCAACAGGAAGTGACATGTTTAACACTGTTGTGGACTCCTGATAACATATAAAAAAGTGCCAGCAAGTGTTAAACATGCTAACAACATACTTGAAACATGCTAAAACATGCTAGCAAGCACTTAGCTAAGTGCTAAAGCATGCTATTACTGCAATTCAATAGGAATTTGCTGTAACTCAGGTATGGAATGTCCAATCTGCCCCAAACTTCACACGTTTGATAAGAGTTCTGTCCTGAACACATGTCCATGCTGATATTCAGTTACAGTCATAGCGCCACCTGCTGGCAACAGGAAGTGACATGTTTAACACTTTTGTGGACTCCTAATAACATATAAAAAAGTGCCAGCAAGTGCTAAAGATGCTATCAACATACTTGAAACATGCTAAAACATGCTAGCAAACACTTAGCTAAGTGCTAAAGCATGCTATTACTGCAATTAAATAGTAATTTGCTGTAACTTCGAACCCCGAAACCCCGAAACTTCACACATTTGATAAGAGTCCTGCCCTGAACACATCTACATGAGAATATTCAGTTATAGTAATAGCGCCACCTACTGGCAACAGGAAGTGACATGTTTAACACTGTGATGCAGTACTAGCAACATATTAAATATGCCATTGAATTATAAACATGTTATAAACATGTTAAAACATGCTAGTAATTCTTAGCTAAGTGCTAAAGCATGCTAATGAAATGAAACAGGAAGTTGTTGTTACTTAAGAAGACAATGTCCAATCTGCCCCAAACTTCACACATTTGATAAGAGTCCTGCCCTGAACACATCTACATTACAATTTTCAGCTATAGTAATAGCGCCACCTACTGGCAACAGGAAGTGACATGTTTAACAGTGTGATGCAGTACTGGCAACATAGTAAATATGCCATTGAGTTATAAACATGTTATAAACATGTTAAAACATGCTAGCAATTCTTAGCTAAGTGCTAAAGCATGCTAATGAAATGAAACAGGAAGTTGTTGTTACTTAAGAAGACAATGTCCAAACTGCCCCAAACTTCACACATTTGATAAGAGTCCTGCCCTGAACACATCTACATTACAATTTTCAGCTATAGTAATAGCGCCACCTACTGGCAACAGGAAGTGACATGTTTAACAGTGTGATGCAGTACTGGCAACATAGTAAATATGCCATTGAGTTATAAACATGTTATAAACATGTTAAAACATGCTAGCAATTCTTAGCTAAGTGCTAAAGCATGCTAATGAAATGAAACAGGAAGTTGTTGTTACTTAAGAAGACAATGTCCAATCTGCCCCAAACTTCACACATTTGATAAGAGTCCTGCCCTGAACACATCTACATTACAATTTTCAGCTATAGTAATAGCGCCACCTACTGGCAACAGGAAGTGACATGTTTAACAGTGTGATGCAGTACTGGCAACATAGTAAATATGCCATTGAGTTATAAACATGTTATAAACATGTTTAAAACATGCTAGCAATTCTTAGCTAAGTGCTAAAGCATGCTAATGAAATGAAACAGGAAGTTGTTTTTACTTAAGAAGACAATGTCCAATCTGCCCCAAACTTCACACATTTGATAAGAGTCCTGCCCTGAACACATCTACATTACAATTTTCAGCTATAGTAATAGCGCCACCTACTGGCAACAGGAAGTGACATGTTTAACAGTGTGATGCAGTACTGGCAACATAGTAAATATGCCATTGAGTTATAAACATGTTATAAACATGTTAAAACATGCTAGCATTTCTTAGCTAAGTGCTAAAGCATGCTAATGAAATGAAACAGGAAGTTGTTTTTACTTAAGAAGACAATGTCCAATCTGCCCCAAACTTCACACATTTGATAAGAGTCCTGCCCTGAACACATCTACATTACAATTTTCAGCTATAGTAATAGCGCCACCTACTGGCAACAGGAAGTGACATGTTTAACAGTGTGATGCAGTACTGGCAACATGGTAAATATGCCATTGAGTTATAAACATGTTATAAACATGTTAAACATGCTAGCAATTCTTAGCTAAGTGCTAAAGCATGCTAATGAAATGAAACAGGAAGTTGTTGTTACTTAAGAAGGCAATGTCCAATCTGCCCCAAACTTCACACATTTGATAAGAGTCCTGCCCTGAACACATCTACATGACAATATTCAGTTATAGTAATAGCGCCACCTACTGGCAACAGGAAGTGACATGTTTAACAGTGTGATGCAGTACTGGCAACATAGTAAATATGCCATTGAGTTATAAACATGTTATAAACATGTTAAACATGCTAGCATTTCTTAGCTAAGTGCTAAAGCATGCTAATGCTATGAAACACAAAGTTGTTTTTACTTAAGAAGGCAAAGTTCAATCTGCCCCAAACTTCACATGTTTGATAAGAGTTCTGTCCTGAACACATGTGCATGCTCATATTCAGTTACAGTCATAGCGTCACCTGCTGGCAACAGGAAGTGACATGTTTAACAGCATGCTATTATACCCATAATAAAGGACATTTTTGTAACTGACTTTGACATACTCCCACTATATTTATCTACTTAAATGCACATTGCCCACCGTGGTCTGTCTTCCTAAAGCCACCGGGTGGCGATGGCACGGGTGCGAGGGCCCTTTCAATGCTGCTTGCAGCTTTAATTATTATTATTCTTCTTCTTCTCCGCAATGAATCGCATTTTTGAGGGCCTAAACATGCACGAAAACTCACGAAAATTTGCACACGCGTCAGAACTGGCGAAAATTTACATCTGATATGCGTTTCAAAATTGGGCGGGGCAAAATGGCTCGATAGCGCCACCTATAAAGGTTCAACGGAGTGCGCCTCGCGTTACGTTTCACGTACGTGTACGAAATTCGGTACATACATGTAATGGCCCAATACCTACAAAAAAGTCTCTTGGAGCGTAGCCCTAAACACAACAGGAAGTCAGCCATTTTGAACTTCCTCTCAGATTTTTGTGCAGTTTTTGCCATTTTCAGGCCTCGTACTTTAACGAACTCCTCCTACAGTTTTAATCTGATCATCTTCAAATTTGGTGAGTGTAATCTTAAGGCCTTTGCGACGTTAAATTGCGAAGATCTTGAGTTTTCGTCGAAGGGCGTGTCCTCGGCGGCCTGACAAATTTCGATGTTTCGCCATGAAACAGGAAGTTGCTGTAACTCAGGCAAACAATGTCCAATCTGCCCCAAACTTCACACGTTTGATAAGAGTCCTGTCCCGAACACATATCCATCCTCAAATTCAGTTACAGTCATAGCGCCACCTGCTGGCAACAGGAAGTGACATGTTTAACACTGTTGTGGACTACTAATAACATATAAAAAAGTGCCAGCAAGTGCTAAACATGCTAGCAACATACTAGAAACATGCTAAAACATGCTAGCAAACACTTAGCTAAGTGCTAAAGCATGCTAATGCAATGAAACAGGAAGTTGTTGTTACTTAAGAAGGCAATGTCCAATCTGCCCCAAACTTCACACATTTGATAAGAGTCCTGCCCTGAACACATCTACATGACAATTTTCACCTATAGTAATAGCGCCACCTACTGGCAACAGGAAGTGACATGTTTAACATTGTTATGCAGTACTGACAACATAGTAAATATGCCATTGAGTTATAAACATGTTATAAACATGTTAAAACATGCTAGCAATTCTTAGCTAAGTGCTAAAGCATGCTAATGAAATGAAACAGGAAGTTGTTGTTACTTAAGAAGGCAATGTCCAATCTGCCCCAAACTTCACACATTTGATAAGAGTCCTGCCCTGAACACATCTACATGACAATATTCAGTTATAGTAATAGCGCCACCTACTGGCAACAGGAAGTGACATGTTTAACACTGTGATGCAGTACTAGCAACATATTAAATATGCCATTGAATTATAAACGTTACAAACATGTTAAAACATGCTAGCAATTCTTAGCTAAGTGCTAAAGCATGCTAATGAAATGAAACAGGAAGTTGTTGTTACTTAAGAAGGCAATGTCCAATCTGCCCCAAACTTCACACATTTGATAAGAGTCCTGCCCTGAACACATCTACATGACAATTATCAGCTATAGTAATAGCGCCACCTACTGGCAACAGGAAGTGACATGTTTAACAGTGTGATGCAGTACTGGCAACATAGTACATATGCCATTGAGTTATAAACATGTTATAAACATGTTAAAACATGCTAGCAATTCTTAGCTAAGTGCTAAAGCATGCTAATGAAATGAAACAGGAAGTTGTTGTTACTTAAGAAGGCAATGTCCAATCTGCCCCAAACTTCACACATTTGATAAGAGTCCTGCCCTGAACACATCTACATGACAATATTCAGTTATAGTAATAGCGCCACCTACTGGCAACAGGAAGTGACATGTTTAACAGTGTGATGCAGTACTGGCAACATAGTAAATATGCCATTGAGTTATAAACATGTTATAAACATGTTAAAACATGCTAGCAATTCTTAGCTAAGTGCTAAAGCATGCTAATGAAATGAAACAGGAAGTTGTTGTTACTTAAGAAGGCAATGTCCAATCTGCCCCAAACTTCACACGTTTGATAAGAGTCCTGCCCTGAACACATCTACATGACAATATTCAGTTATAGTAATAGCGCCACCTACTGGCAACAGGAAGTTACATGTTTAACAGTGTGATGCAGTACTGGCAACATAGAAAATATGCCATTGAGTTATAAACATGTTATCAACATGTTAAACATGCTAGAAATTCTTAGCTAAGTGCTAAAGCATGCTAATGCTATGAAACAGGAAGTTGTTTTTACTTAAGAAGGCAAAGTTCAATCTGCCCCAAACTTCACATGTTTGATAAGAGTTATGTCCTGAACACATGTGCATGCTCATATTCAGTTACAGTCATAGCGCCACCTGCTGGCAACAGGAAGTGACATGTTTAACAGCATGCTATTATCCCCATAATAAATGACATTTTTGTAACTGACTTTGACATACTCCCACTATATTTATCTACTTAAATGCACATAGCCCACCGTGCTCTGTCTTCCTAAAGCCACCGGGTGGCGATGGCACGGGTGCGAGGGCCCTTTCAATGCTGCTTGCAGCTTTAATAATTCAAATGTAATTGAACATTAAACACAATTACACACTATAAAGTCTTTCCCTTTTCTCATTTTCTCAAAAAAAAAAAACATTAAAAAACACTTAATTTTAACATTTATTCTCTCTTAATTCAACCATATGCAAATCATGCTGGGAACTAACAAGCACCGCCCAGTTTCAGTTAATGCAACACAAATCAATCATGTAAACCCAACACAAGCGGATTAAATAAACTTAAATTTGACATATTTAAGCAGATTGAACACAATCAAATTAAGTTCGGGCAAAAAGGCCGTTGGCATCGCACTATACTGCCACCCTCTGGATGTAAGAATTTTTTACTTAACATAAATGGTTTGTGTTTAGGCAACACATTAGGATTTTGTACTGTTAAGTTGAGACATAATTACGTAGACCTTAATAGAAAAAAACATTTAAAGTCAAAAAACACAATTATTATAAGTAAACTAAATATAAATATATTATGTAAAGTGCACAACCTTCCTAGTTAATTTTTTTGAGTGCATTCATAAAAAACGGCCTCTGCTCTCCTTTCCTGCGTACCAGCGTTAGCATTAGCCATTATGCTCTTTTGGCTAAAGGTTGCATGCTTGTCATCTAGTGGCTTTGGTAGTATGGTGCGCTTTTTCTTAGCGTCTGTTTCCATGGTGACTCGTCAATTCTACACTCTGATGAGAATGTCATGTGTGTTAACCGTGAACATATTCTGGGTTGGCTGAACTTACTCCCGGACGCGTTTCTGGAACCAGCTTACCTGCAGTAAGAAAGGTTTGGTTTAATCAACCGAGAGTTCAGGGTATATTTGACTGTAGGATAACCTTGCTACCCAACAAACGTCCTGAAGACAGTTACAGGAGAGAGCAGAGCCAAACACTCGCGCTCGTTTTACGTTCGAGAAAATCCCCCGACATGTAATCCTGGAAAAACCTGCTATACAGTACACACACGCACACACACATTTGGCAATTTGGCATCCCCATCCAGACTTATGGAAGCTGTGTTTTTGGCCCCTGAGCGGGGTGCTAATGTATTCTGGTCTTTAATTGCCTTTATTTGTGGCCAGCCTAAGGCACACCTGTGCAATAATAATGCTATATAATCGGCATCTTGATATGCCACACCTGTGAGGTGGATGGATTATCTCGGCAAAGGAGAAGTGCTCACTAACACAGATTTAGACTAAATCTAGATTTGTGAATATTTGAGAGAAATAGGCCTTTGTGTACATAGAAAAAGTCTTAGATCTTTGAGTTCAGCTCATGAAAAATGGGGGCAAAAACAAAAGTGTTGCATTTAGAATTTTGTTCAGTGTATATGGGAACGCTTTATCCATTATGTTCTTGAATCACAACAGCATTTATGCCTACCAGGCTCGCATTTACAGTCACTTTATTCTATGCTTTCTTGTTAAAGTGAACTTCTGTTTTCCTCTGGTTCTCTGGCCTCAACCACATCCTGAACCCTTTCGGCGGTCAGGCCAAAACGGCATCTCACAACTGCAATCTACAACCAAAAGCCAGAGATTTAGTTATAAACTCAAACATTTCTTATCAAATTTTTTCAAGATCAAATCTTACATGCAAATCTTAAGTCTTATTTGGTTTCAACTGAATACATCAGATTTACAGTTCTTATAAACTTGCACTGTTTGACTTTATTATAGCAACATGGCAAAAATGGTGAAAGTCATTCATTAAATGTAGAGCATAAGCAGCTCATTTTGTGAGTCAAAGTGAAACCTGCTGTGGTCTGATTTATCTACATCTTATGTGGTTTGACCTGTTGGTGGACAAACAGCTTCGACATCAGTGTCAATTATCAGATGAATGAGGTCAGGGAGTCTGTCAGTTTGTGGGTGAAGCGTTTCTTCATGAACTCTCCTGCTTAAATTAACCAAATAATCTGACTTTCACTCCATACAAAACATCGTTACAGTTAAATAAAATGAATCCAATAACGAAATCAAACATTATCATTATCATTCATCATTGATGTATTGACTAACAATTTTAAAGATTGACATCTGATTATCACCATTAGATAAAACATTTAATCTAATATTCACTCTTATTTCATGACTTCCTGTTTTACAGGAAATGGTTTCAAGAATAAAGGTTTCGAGTGAAGGAAAGTTCAGTCTTTATAGGGAAGATCACAAACACACACAGCATCAGTTCAATCGTGTTTCAGATCAATTTGAGTGTTTCAGACATTAAGAGTTACTATCGTGGGCTTTTCAGTGAACCGATGAAGAAAATGTTTCTCAAATTAGTTTTGCTCTGTTTGTGTTTTGTGGCGTCTGGATGGTGAGTTTTAAACGTGTTTTTATTACTTCAGTTGTTTCTGTTCTGATACCCTGTGATAAATTACTGGTTAAATTAGTTTGAGAGGATCAACATTCACTGTTATTAATTGAACTGTGATTTTACTGTCAGATCAAGTTTGAATTCAGCTCTAAACTCGGTTATTATGTATTAATTAAATAAAAGAATATAAATATGAAGCTCAGATAATCAACAGCATTAGTTTTAGTGACGTTAAACATTAAAGTAAAAGTGTAATTTTTAGTTATTGTTCCATATATAAATATTTTTCAAATGATTAAAAGTATTTTAGTGAAGCTTCATCAAATCAACATCCAGTGATTTTAAAGCTTTACTCTGTGAAAAACTCTGTTCTACAGGAGTATTTGCTGATGATGAAGTGAAGCCAGTGTTTGAGGGATATTCAGTCTCTCTAAACTCTGATCTTACTGAAATGATGGATGATGATGTTATTCAGTGGAGGTTTAAAAACACATTAATAGCAGAAATCAATAAACGGGACGACAGAATCACTGTGTATGATGATGTTCTTGATGGGAGATTCAGAGACAGACTGAAGCTGGACAATCAAACTGGATCTCTGACCATCACAAACACCACAACTGAACATGAAGGAGTTTATGAACTACAGATCAACAGTGAGATCAAGAGATTCTATCTTATTGTCTTTGGTGAGTCAAATATTTGTTTCACTTGTTTTTTTGTTTTATTCAGCACAAATATACCATTAATAATTCAAACTCCATTTTGCTTCTGTTGTTTAATGATGAGATTCATATCAAATTTCAATTTCAAACTTTTTACTTTTATAATCCATCAAATGATCGTCTTAATTTGTGATGAACCCCGTTCTCTCTCTCTCTCAATCCATCAAATGATCGTCTTAATTTGTGATGAACCCCGTTCTCCTCTCTCTCTCTCTCTCTCTCTCTCTCTCTCTCTCTCTCTCTCTCTCTCTCTCTCTCTCTCTCTCTCTCTCTCTCTCTCTCTCTCTCTCTCTCTCTTCACTCTCTCTCTCTCTCTCCACCTCTCTCTCTCTCTCTCTCTCTCTCTCTCTCTCTCTCTCTCTCTCTCTCTCTCTCTCTCTCTCTCTCTCTCTCTCTCTCTCTCTCTCTCTCTCTCTCTCTCTCTCTCACACACACACTCTGGTTATTCAGTCCTGGAGTCAGTGATGGAGGGAGATTCAGTCTCTCTAAACTCTGACACTGAAATAAAGGATGATGATGTGATTCTGTGGAGGTTTGGATATGAAAACACATTAATAGCTGAAATCAATAAACGGGCCGACAGAATCACTGTATATGATGATGTTCTTGATGGGAGATTCAGAGACAGACTGAAGCTGGACAAACAAACTGGATCTCTGACCATCACAAACACCACAACTGAACATACTGGAGTTTATAATCTACAGATCAACCGTGAGATCAAGAGATTCAGGCTCTTTGTCTACGGTGAGTTAAATATTTGTTTAACTGTTTTATATTTTATTCAACACAAAGATACAATTATAAATCCAAACTCCATTTTGCTTTTGTTGTTTAATGGTGATATTCATTTCAAGTTTAAATTTCAAACTATTTACTTTTATAAACCATCAAGTGGCCGTCTTAATCTGTGATGAACCGTGTGTGTTGTGTGTGTGTGTGTGTGTGGTGATTCAGTCCTGGAGTCAGTGTCAGTGATGGAGGGAGATTCAGTCTCTCTAAACTCTGACACTGAAATAAAGGATGATGATATGATTCAGTGGAGGTTTGGATATGAAAACACATTAATAGCAGAAATCAATAAACGGGCCGACAGAATCACTGTATATGATGATGTTCTTGATGGGAGATTCAGAGACAGACTGAAGCTGGACAATCAAACTGGATCTCTGACCATCACAAACGCCAGAACTGAACATGATGGAGTTTATTATCAACAGATCAACAGTGAGATCAAGAGTTTCTTTCTCATTGTCTTTGGTGAGTTAAATATTTTTTTCACTTGTTTTATATTTTAATCAGCACAAAGATACAAGTATTAATCCAAACTCCATTTTTCTTTTGTTGTTTAATGGTGATATTCATTTCAAGTTTAAATTTCAAACTATTTACTTTTATAAACCATCAAGTGACCGTCTTAATCTGTGATGAACCCTGTGTGTGTGTGTGTGTGTGTGTGATTCAGGAGTGGATTCAGTGTCAGTGATGGAGGGAGATTCAGTCTCTCTAAACTCTGACACTGAAATAAAGGATGATGATGTGATTCAGTGGAGGTTTGGAGATGAATACACATTAATAGCAGAAATCAATAAACGGGCCGACAGAATCACTGTATATGATGATGTTCTTGATGGGAGATTCAGAGACAGACTGAAGCTGGACAATCAAACTGGATCTCTGACCATCACAAACACCACAACTGAACATGAAGGAGTTTATGAACTACAGATCAACAGTGAGATCAAGAGATTCTATCTTATTGTCTTTGGTGAGTCAAATATTTGTTTCACTTGTTTTTTTGTTTTATTCAGCACAAATATACCATTAATAATTCAAACTCCATTTTGCTTCTGTTGTTTAATGATGAGATTCATATCAAATTTCAATTTCAAACTTTTTACTTTTATAATCCATCAAATGATCGTCTTAATTTGTGATGAACCCCGTTCTCTCTCTCTCTCAATCCATCAAATGATCGTCTTAATTTGTGATGAACCCCGTTCTCTCTCTCTCTCTCTCTCTCTCTCTCTCTCTCTCTCTCTCTCTCTCTCTCTCTCTCTCTCTCTCTCTCTCTCTCTCTCTCTCTCTCACTCTCTCCTCTCTCTCTCTCTCTCTCTCTCTCTCTCTCTCTCCTCTCACACACACACTCTGGTTATTCAGTCCTGGAGTCAGTGATGGAGGGAGATTCAGTCTCTCTAAACTCTGACACTGAAATAAAGCATGATGATGTGATTCTGTGGAGGTTTGGATATGAAAACACATTAATAGCTGAAATCAATAAACGGGCCGACAGAATCACTGTATATGATGATGTTCTTGATGGGAGATTCAGAGACAGACTGAAGCTGGACAAACAAACTGGATCTCTGACCATCACAAACACCACAACTGAACATACTGGAGTTTATAATCTACAGATCAACCGTGAGATCAAGAGATTCAGGCTCTTTGTCTACGGTGAGTTAAATATTTGTTTAACTGTTTTATATTTTATTCAACACAAAGATACAATTATAAATCCAAACTCCATTTTGCTTTTGTTGTTTAATGGTGATATTCATTTCAAGTTTAAATTTCAAACTATTTACTTTTATAAACCATCAAGTGGCCGTCTTAATCTGTGATGAACCGTGTGTGTGTGTGTGTGTGTGTGTGTGTGTGTGTGTGGTGATTCAGTCCTGGAGTCAGTGTCAGTGAAGGAGGGAGATTCAGTCTCTCTAAACTCTGACACTGAAATAAAGGATGATGATATGATTCAGTGGAGGTTTGGATATGAAAACACATTAATAGCAGAAATCAATAAACGGGCCGACAGAATCACTGTATATGATGATGTTCTTGATGGGAGATTCAGAGACAGACTGAAGCTGGACAATCAAACTGGATCTCTGACCATCACAAACGCCAGAACTGAACATGATGGAGTTTATTATCAACAGATCAACAGTGAGATCAAGAGTTTCTTTCTCATTGTCTTTGGTGAGTTAAATATTTTTTTCACTTGTTTTATATTTTAATCAGCACAAAGATACAAGTATTAATCCAAACTCCATTTTTCTTTTGTTGTTTAATGGTGATATTCATTTCAAGTTTAAATTTCAAACTATTTACTTTTATAAACCATCAAGTGACCGTCTTAATCTGTGATGAACCCTGTGTGTGTGTCACAGGTCGGGGCGGGCCAAATCGGGCTGCACCCACCCCTCGGGACCAGTACCACCCTTGGGGAGTCGGACAGAGGCCAGGCAAGGAGGACAGACAACGAGACTTGAAGTAACAATAATTTATTTAATATAAAATGGCTAAAAGGTTTGGAGGTAGAGTCTTTTGTGCAGGGTCGTTCCGTCCACGGACAATCCAAGTGGGCGTTTCGGCTTATGTTCCTCTTCTCTCCAGGTGGCAGACAGAGAGCTTATGGCGGGGGAGCTTTGCTGCCAAGCAGCCAGGTGAGCGTTCAGGGACGTACTTTTCTCCACAGGTGACAGACAGAGAACTTACGGCTGGAGGGCTTCAGACTGGAGGGCTTTAGGCTGGAGAACTTCACTGCAAAGCAGACAGATATACAGGCACGTAATCCTCTTCAAGGGCCAGCAGACACGGAGCTTACGGCGGTAGGGTTTTCGGGCTGGGGAGCTTTGCTGCATAGCAGTCAGGTGAGTATACAGGCACGTAATCCTCCTCTTCGACAGACGACAGACAGAGGACTTACGGCTGGGGAGCTTCACTGCATAACAGTCAGGTGAATATACAGGCACGTAATCCTATTCTTCGACAGACGACAGACAGAGGACTTACGGCTGGGAGCTTCACTGCATAGCAGTCAGGTGAGCATACAGGCACGTAATCCTCTTCTTCGACAAACGACAGACAGAGAACTTACGGCTGGGGAGATTTCACTGCAAAGCAGTCGGTTGAGCATTCACCTACGGGTCCCTCTTCACCATGGACTGGACCGGCAGAACAGAGCTAACGCGGGAGAGTTTTCACTGCAAAGCAGACAGGTGAATATACAGGCATGTATTCCTCTTCTTCTACAGGTGACAGACAGAGAACTTACGGCTGGGGAGCTTCACTGCATAGCAGTCAGGTGAGTATACAGGCACGTAATCCTCTTCTTCGACCGACGACAGACCGAGGACTTATGGCTGGGGAGCTTCACTGCATAGCAGTCAGGTGAGTGTACAGGCCCGTACTCCTCTTGAAGAGCCAGCAGACACGGAGCTTACGTCGAGAGAGTTTTGCTGTGAACAGACAGGTGAATATACAAGCACGTAATCCTCTTCTTACGTCTTTAGAACGTGATGGAAACTCAGGTAAGTAATGGACATCCAGCAGGTTTAGGTTCACACTTCACACATCAAAGCAGTGCGTCACATCACTTCATCTCAGCACTCAGTGGGAAATACATATACAGATGGCCATCGCCCATTTGCTGACCTGGCATTCACATCGAGAAGTCCCGTAGATACAAGAGGAAGATGGAGATTAATTGAACTACTCACAGTCTCTCATAAACGATCTTACTGTCCAGTGGTTCCCTCTTTCCAGCTGATTCGATGTGCTCCTTCTCCCAAACTCACAGTGGCGCGCCCGTTCGCTGGCCCCCCCTTCCTCTCCTCCAAACTCTCACGCTTCTCCCAAACTCATGATGCCGCGCCTGTTCGCCGGTCCCACTTCCTCTTCTCCAACGCTCACACTTCCTCCGAGATTGCGGGCCCCAAAACACAACTCACTCTCCAGTCTGCACTCTCTCCTCTTATCCTCCCCTAAGGGCAACGTGTTCCAATCGCGGGGCTTCAATCCCTTTCCGCGCAGCTGCCGGCGATTCAGATTAATCACCCCATTCGCGGGATTTTTCCGCTAACCCGGAACTAACCCGGTGTTCCATTGTTATGGGTCCGGCGGGAGGCAATCTCGGTGAACATTGGTTCCGCCTCGCAAGGAAAACATTTTTAAATTTCGTCACCCCGTGACATGTGTGTGTGTGTGTGTGGATTCAGGAGTGGATTCAGTGTCAGTGATGGAGGGAGATTCAGTCTCTCTAAACTCTGACACTGAAATAAAGGATGATGATGTGATTCAGTGGAGGTTTGGAGATGAATACACATTAATAGCAGAAATCAATAAACGGGCCGACAGAATCACTGTATATGATGATGTTCTTGATGGGAGATTCAGAGACAGACTGAAGCTGGACAATCAAACTGGATCTCTGACCATCACAAACACCACAACTGAACATGAAGGAGTTTATATACTACAGATCAACAGTGAGATCAAGATGTTCAGTCTCATTGTCTTTGGTGAGTTAAAAAACATTTACACCTTTTTTTCACGAGTTCACATCTACATAATTATTATGGTAAAGGTTATGCGTACTTGGCGTGCTGTCCGTACTTGGCCGCCTGTGGGGTTGAATGAATTTGAAAATGCTGGCTGGGCAGGAAAGATAGATGCGTGTCGAGTCCGCTGAGAGACCAATGCTCGCTGAACAGAGGTAATGGGAAGATAGATATGCTGTCGTGTCTGCTGGGGAGACCCGTGCTCGCTGGACGGGTGAGAGTAGAGATAACACTACGTTCTACTATGTCAACGAACCGATTCAGCCCTCGTATATGATGTCACTTCTACACTTCAAGCGTTCTGGTAAGTTTTGCACGTCCGAGTCTGAGAAAAACATGGACGCCATGCAGAAAGCTGTTGCTATGGTAGCACTGGCCGAGTACTAGGCGCTTATCAAAACGCAGCCATTTGGACTTTATTTCATGTTTTAGTTATCTTCTGTTAGCAACGCTAGCAAGGTTAGTAACACCCGTTTGAAACAAGGCTTCATTCCAAATTGCGCTCAGAACGAGGCCAATTCCCATAACCACAGGCAGTGATACAGACGCAGTAAGCTATAGCAGTAATACGTGTGATTAAAATCATCATTTAAACAACCAAAGCGGTCCAAAAACAATGAAATTAAAGCTGCGAGCAGCATTTATCGGTGTTCAAGCAGTTAAGGCAGTTAAAGGAGAACTCCGGTCAATTTTAACATTGAGCTAATTTTTTTGTAAATTTGGAGTGCTGTCAGTACAGAGAACAATGACAAAAATCTGTGTTGCCTACACCGTGTTATCCTCTTTTTAAAATGTACACCCTGTTGACTTACAGTAAACGGGGCAAGTTTTAAACCTGATTTTAGCCTCTTAACATCCTTGATGTGTCATTTTAAGTGCACAGCCATGTGAGTGGTGTTATTAAGAATGACCACGGTCAATCTGACTGCAGTAGATGTGAAAGATATTAATAAAAATTGTTAATTCAGTCGGCTCACATACCTGTATTTACTTCCTGTTTTCGGTCGAAGTCCACAGTAGTCAATTGTCGAGTTCGCGTGCGCGATCATTGGTAACAAAGCAATAGTAGAGACTCAGACTTTCAGCTGTCAGCCGATGACGGTGCTGTGTGGTGTTCTGAGAATATCAGCTCAAATGGATAGTTCATCCGAATCAGATGTTGAACATCATTTAGTTACCAATGATCGCACGCGTGAACTCGACAATTGACTACTGTGGACTTCGACCGAAAACATTAATTTCGTGATTTTGACCGTTTAACTGAGCAGAAAACACTTAGTAAAAGAATTGAATGACGAAATTCCACATCACATATATATACACAGTATATATCGTATTTACAACACACATTCAATAAAATAACACATCACAACATCATTGAAAATCAGTCTGATTGGTTTTAAGAGTAAATCTACTAGATGATCCCATCAACACTAAAATAATATAGAAATGTCTCAAACTGTAACTCACCAGAGTTCGTGACTAGGAAGGGAAAAAAATGATGAATTCCGTTTCCTCGAAGCATTTCATGCATCACGTAACCTTTTTTTTTTTAAAATACAACGTAAATTAGATGAATTCAACAAAAACACTCACAATATTTTGTGAAATACTCAACAGAAATAACATTTTCCTCTAGAGACTGCTCATCTGCGTACCTACAGGCCGCATCCAAAACCACCACCACTTACGTTAACCCATTCTTCGTACTTTAGGTGGGTTACACTAACATGATTTACCATGATACACTATTTAATAGTATTATTTACTATGATTTACGCAAAAACCAAGGACTAGTTCATGAGAGTATATGTTATTAACATATTCGTGAATATTTAATGAACGATTTGATTGACAGCAATGAGGAAAAGTTGTTCAGCATGAGGAGATCTGTCAAATGATATGCATTTTATAGGGAGTTGTGCAACACCACATGATTGCAGAGCCGTAAAACTCGTTAGTGAGTTAACTCATAAACTCGTTAACTAATAAAAATCAGTACAATTACAATAGGTTTTCAGCACTTCGTGCTTGCATATCTAACAATTCATACGAGTCATGCAGGGCGTGGCCATCTTGGATTCCATATCGGAATCCTTGCTCTGTGTCCTCACGATTGTCTGACGGCAGTGGAGAAAAATTAGCCAGAGAAAATTAGCCAGAGAAACAGGGCTCCTGCTGGAGCAGAGGAGACATCACTGCTTCGGCAGTGGAGAAACTTACCTAGAGAAAATGAGCTCCTGCGGGAGCAGAGTAGACATCACTGCTGTGGCAGTGGAGAAACTTACCTGGAGAAATTGAGCTCCTGCGGGAGCAGAGGAGACTTGTGGTGTGAGGCTGAGTGAAGGGAGGAGGAGATTTGGGCCTGGCAGACCGATGCTCGTCTTCTTGCACGTTAATCAAAGACACGAGGAAGAGAAGGTGAGAGATTAAATCATTGCAGGATTATGTGCATCTGAAGTTTAGGTGGCCGAGCAAAGATAGCAGTTCGCGTTTAGAACAGTTTAGCCTGTCTGGGAAGCACCCGCGGCGCTACCATCTAAATGTTTTCCAAATTAAAACTATCTAGCATACTTTTTTATTTATTATATTTTCTTTGTGGATTTGCTTGTTCACGTGAAATTTCGCGTTACATTCGAGGCAGCTTTGCGTCTGTCTCCTGCATGCGGAACAGGAGGAGAGGAGAAGCAAGTTGGTAAATGTCCATTCAATTTTAAGTTCATTCTTAATGTGCGTAGTGGTGTGCGATGTGTATTGTCTATTATGCTATTGTAATCATTGTTTTAACGATGTGCGAGGCACTGTGAGGTGACATCGCTTTTGTGTCTCGTGCTTTCACTGCATGATGTGTGCAGTTATAGGTAGCCTATGTCCCTAAATGAGTTTTTGTCTTATATTTCATATTATGTTGTTATCATACAATATCACATCAGCAAGAGGGCCGTTTCCCCGTCCACAATAGCAGATGTGATATTTAGTTTATATAACAGTTAAATTAACAATTTCTTCGGGTCTTAAAAAGCCTTAAGTTTTAATTTAAAAAGTCTGCAGAAACCCTGATGAATGATGTTGGCATGCAAGATTTTCAAGCAATCTCAATGAGACAGACGGTAGCTATTAGCTCATATGAAACGCAAAGCAAAGCAGCTCGTTTTCATTTAAATTCCTCAAGAAATGCTCTGAGGAGCATGAGGACAGCAACACAAGAGCCACACAGGCAGGCTACTCACTGTACTCAGTGCCGCAGAAAAGCGCTGAAACGGTGATGAAGGGGAAGGGTTTCTAAGCGATTTTTTTTGTAGATACATTGCAGGACAGTGTTGATGATACGTTCTTAATGATTCTGTGTGTAATCTGCACGTAATGTGCGACCTACTGTTTACGTGTGAGTTTAAGCCACAAGGAAGCATCGTGTTAATGACGGTAAATCATTTGTACAAAAATGATTTATAAAGAGTGTTCCCCCGATCAAAAAATGAGTATCATGATTCAACAATTGAAGAGATGCGAAGTTCGACCCGGGACGGAAACCGAAAAGGTTTTGAGCTGAGCACTCGCAGAGTTGACCCGGCAGACGTTGAGAGTGTGGACTGGTCGGGACTGAATCTGCAGCGAGGCTTACTTAGGGCATGCTGTGGCGGCCTGCAATGGAGGAAGGACCGTTCCTTCGCGTGAAGAGGGCAGCATTGCCTTATTATCAATTTCTCTATGGCAGGAATTCTTGAATGGTCCGATTTAAAGAAATACGTGGAAGTAGACTGCGGATGATTCGAGTAACCCCAGAGTGCAGTCTGGACGATGGGGCGGGGCGACACTTAGGCGGGTCCGCCCACCCCCAATTAAATTGGTTTATAATACCGCAATCTTATTGATGTAGACCAGGGGTGTCAAATTCAAACTCAGTAAGGGCCATGCTGAGGGTTGTGAATAAAATCAGGGGCCGGATATATATTTAGATGATTTTTCATTTATTGAAATATAAGTGTATTAGTAGGCTAACTGTATAAAAAAACTCTCAATTCATTAAACCACATTATCATAACAAGGTTTTATTTTTTAATTTTGAGTAATAACACATTTTTACATATTTCACAAAACATGTGTCAGGAGCAAGGTCTCTGACCAGCATAAATAACAGTACTTTAAAACAGTAGCATAAAACAGTACTTTAAAACAAACAGTACTTTAAAAATATATATTTCATAAAAACTGTTTGATAAAGCAAAATATTCAACAAATGGTAGATAATTATTATAGATAAATGTATTGATAAATTACATCTGAAAATTTTATTATTTGGCTTACTTTAAAAAGATAATTTGAACTTGAAGTGCAAACCTAAGCAAATTAGGCTCTTCTTTTTTTTTCTTTTTCTTTTTTAGCTCTTACCAGACACTCTGCATCTTTTCTTAGAAACGATCTCGTCTATTCTAGGGTTAATGTCCTTTGCCATGGCCACTTTCATTACCGAGACCAGATGCTGGTCCGTGAGGCGCGATCTGTGAGATGTCTTGGTCAACTTCATTATGGAGAACATCTGCTCGCATGAGTATGTGCTTCCGAACATAGACATAATGCGTGCAGCGTGAAGGCGAAGCTGTGGCATTGATTCAGGGAGTAGAGGTGCAAACTCAGCTGCCCCAACTGACTCGTACCGGCTCTTTAGATGAGTGTTACATTGCAATTCGATGAGTTCCATCTGTAAGTGCTCAGGCGCAGTGTCAACGTCAACTGCAAATGGATTCGCGAACAGGTCAAGGTTGAATTTCTGTCTTTCAAAATCAGTAAATCTCCGGCAGAATTCCACTTTCAGTGTGTTCAATTTGTCGGCATACACTTCAGCCGGGAACGGGATGGTTACTGTGTCCCTGACTGACTGACAAATAGGAAAGTGAGACAGGTTGCCTTGGTGCATCTGACCCTCCCACAGACGCAGTTTCATTTGAAACGCCTTTACTGAGTCTCGCATTTCAGTGATCAGCTGCTTTTTACCCTGGAGTTTTACATTAAGAGTGTTGAGGTGCTCTGTTATGTCACACAAAAATGACAAGTCACTCAGCCATTTTTCATCCTCAAGCTCAGGCATGACCTTTTGTTTGCTTTCCATGAAACTAGCGATCTCAATGCGGGTATCATAAAATCTTCGCAACACTTTACCCCGACTAAGCCAGCGGACCTCTGTGTAGTATGGCACATCCTCGTGCACAGAGCTTTCCGCTTCTAAAAGAGCTCTGAATTGCCTGTGATTCAATCCCCGTGAACGAATAAAATATACGGTTTTGTTTACGACTGTCATTACATGTCCCATGCCCAACACCTTTCCACAGAGGGCCTCCTGGTGAATGATGCAGTGATAGGCTGTGAGGTTTTCTCCCGTGTGCCTCACCTTTTCTCGTACCAAACCGACCAAACCACGGACCTCCCCGCACATCGCAGGCGCACCATCAGTTGTCAGCGCAACAAGTTTATTCCACTGCAATTCCGTTTCGTTGACGCACTGCTCCACTTGTGAAAAGAGGTCCTGTCCAGATGTTGTCCCGTGAATTGCTCTTAAATCCAAAAGTTCATCAGTAACGGAAAACCTATCATCTACCCCTCGAATGAATATAGAGAGCTGGGCAGTGTCCGTTCTGTCTGCACTCTCATCTATAGCCAACGAATATGCAACAAAGTCCTTAGCTTTTGCTTTTAGCTGGATCTTTAAGTCGGAGCCCAGCTCATCCACGTGACTAGCCATCGTGTTTCGGGAAAGGCTGATGTTGGCAAAGGCTTGCTTTTTGTCAGGGCACACAACACCACATACCTTTTCAATACAGTTTTTAATAAATTCTCCCTCTGTGAACGGCCTGCATGCTCTTGCTATCTCCTCTGCAATTATGAAGCTTGCCTTTACAGCTCCCTCACCTTGACTGTTCATGTGAGTAAACATGTTTTGCTGTAGCTGAAGTTTGTGTTTTAGTTCTTTGACTTTAAGCAGTCGCAGTTCCATGTCCATGTTTCCATATTGAACATGTCTCGTTTCGAAATGCCTTCTTAAATTATATTCTTTGAAAACCGCGAGTGACTCTTGACATATGAGACACATTGGCTTTTCTTTGTATTCACAGAATAAATATTCGGTCTCCCATCTTGGTTGGAATTGTCTATATTCACAGTCCACTTTTCTTTTTTTAGCCATTGTGCTAGCCTCTTTAAAGTCAGATAGCATTTACGTTGTTTACAGTTACTAACGTTACCATGGTTACTACTACGGGGCTGTTAAATGCTTGATTCTGATTGGTTGACGAACGTGTGAATGAAACGCACGGACAGTTATTTTACAGCCAAAAACAGCTAAATAACCAAAACTCACAGCAATACGTGACCAAGCAAATAAATATAGTAAATAGGATAAAAAAAAAAACCCATATTATTTAAATGTTTTTGCCACAAATTACATTTTATTATGCATGGATAAGTACACGCTCTCTCTCCCAGCCAAACGCACACACACGGACACACTCACACATAAACGTGTTGTCAGCGCTGCTCTGACGATTTTATCAGTAAAATAGTTTACAACTATTGTACATAGTTCTATATGTAGGCTATACTATTTTATATAACTATAAAAGCTACAAGACATTTATCCTGGACTCTGGAGGAACGGATAAACTAGAGAACCGCTGCTGCCGAACACAGTTGAAAGACACTTATCATGACACTTATCATAACACCTCTCTCTCTCTCTCTCTCTCTCTCTCTCTCTCTCTCCTCTCTCTCTCTCTCTCTCTCTCTCTCTCTCTCTCTCTCTCTCTCTCTCTCTCATAATAACACCATTAATCTGCTAATAATTCAACGGCCCGTCATCAATTATTGGTGTATTACTTGGTGTATTTTCTGATAAAATTAGCGAGTTCGCGACAGCACCACCTGCGTCTCAATGTTGTAATAGTCACAGACAGACCCATAGCTTCCAACTCTTACGCATTGGCCGTGAGACACCCGCATTTGAATGGTTTCACACGCGCACACGCCACACCCCCGATTTCTCACGCTGAAGAGTCAAACCGGTCGGTCAAATGCCTGAAAGATGAGTTTATCCAACGCATTCTAATCCTTTAGCGTCATATAGGTGACGCCATATGACATTTCGTCGAAATCTTACGCACATGGCATCCTTTAGCGTCAATATAACACGTAGCAGGTTTAGGTCTGGAGCAGGGTTACAGTTATGACGCCTTGGGATCTGCTTCTCATACGCTAAAGGATGCCATGTGCTTTGGATTTAGACGAGCGTCACCTGTATGACGCCTTGGGTTCTGCGTCTCATATTGACGCCAAAGGATGCCATGCAGGGGCGTGGTACCGGGGGATAAAGGGTACCGAGTACCCAGGGCCCGGGGCTACTCGGCAGCTCAAGTCCAAAGTCCGTTGCCGTTCGCGGAGCTCAAGTCCAAAGTCCGTCGCCGTTCGCGGAGCTCAAGTCCAAAGTCTGTCGCTGTTCGCGGAGCTTCAGCCGCGGAGCTCAAGTCAAAAGTGCACCCCCCCCCCCAATTACTATTGTCACATATTATTTAGAAGGATGGATAGTATGCACATTGGGACGCAGCTAGAGACTGTGCTTCAAACCACGTAGGGCGCACAAACGGCAGATAGAGAGAGAGACCTTGCGTAATACCAATACCCCCCCCCCCCCCCCCCCCCCGAAGTCTCACGCAAAGCTGAACTCAAAAGTTGGCAGGTATGAGACCTATATTTAAACAGCGCACGGGCCACATTAAATTGATCACCAGAATTTGTTGGCGGGCCTGATTAAAAGTCGTGGCGGGCCGTGTTTGGCCCGCGGGCCTTGTAATTGACACATGTGATGTAGACGATTCAAGTCTGAGCATGCGCATTCTTTTATGTACGAACGAATGGTACAAGTTTATGAATGATCTACGACGCTGTTTGGCCATACTATATTAAGTTATAACCATTCCGATTTCAGTAACGATCAATTGGATAATGTTTTAACGAACTTACGAATCAAGTTAGATGAAGTTACTGTCAAAATGTATAGGAGGATCTTTGTTGACATCTTTGTACGCATGCGCGAGTGGTTGTGTGGCAACAAAACAAACAGTATGACGGGCTGTAAAGACGCGACAAGCACTTTCAAGAGAGTTAGCGGGCGAAATCCACAATATATAAGCACTTTAACATCTGAAGACCGGAGGAGGTTTGGAGAGAAGCTCAAAATTTGTATTGGTGACAAAATCGAAGTTATTCAAAGCCTATATGAGATCTGGGATGACAAAAAACGTTGGTCCGACTCGCCCGTGTCTTGGCCACCAATCTGCTGGGGAGACATTTATTCTTATTTAATATAAACTCCTGGACCCTTCACTCATGAAAGATTAAAGGCTTTCAAAAGTCTGGAGGCCTATGATTATTTTGTTTCTCGAAAAGTTGGGCCGATCTTTTCTGCCAAACAGAAAGCAGTGATCGTGATAAAAGCAGAGGTTAGACCTGGCCAAGCAGAGTCGCAGCGTGATTCGCATCTCCCGTGGGTGATCGCCAAAGAGAACGGCAAAATAATCACTGCTCACTGCGAATACAAAGCCGGGGAAGTCTTCATTAATCAGTGTTCTTATTTATTTATTTCTTTATTGAAAATGTAGTGACTGTTGTACAAATGCAATTGTGTTCAGTGTGAGACTTTCAATGGCGTCTGTACTATGGTGAAAAATTGTATATCAGAGCTTACACATTTCTCCTTCTTTAAAATCCAGTCTTGGAGAAACATGCAGTCATGTAGCAGCTTTAATGTTTAAAGTACAGGGGTTGGACAATGAAACTGAAACACCTGGTTTTAGACCACAATAATTTATTAGTATGGTGTAGGGCCTCCTTTTGCGGCCAATACAGCGTCAATTCGTCTTGGGAATGACATATACAAGTCCTGCACAGTGGTCAGAGGGATTTTAAGCCATTCTTCTTGCAGGATAGTGGCCAGGTCACGAAGTGATGCTGGTGGAGGAAAATGTTTCCTGACTCGCTCCTCCAAAACACCAGAAAGTGGCTCAATAATATTTAGATCTGGTGACTGTGCAGGCCATGGGAGATGTTCAACTTCACTTTCATGTTCATCAAACCAATTTTTTACCAGTCTTGCTGTGTGTATTGGTGCATTGTCATCCTGATACACGGCACAAAACTGTGCTCTTACCCTGCTAATTGGACCTTCACAGTCTGCCCTTATTGGTTCAATGTGCAATTAATGAAGATTGGCCACCAGGCTGGTCCAATTTAGCCATGAAACCTCCCACACTAAAATGAGAGGCGTTTCAGTTTCATTGTCCAACCCCTGTAGAAGCTTTCTTCAGAGCGTCCAGGTTCAATCGCCTAATTGCACTCAACCATTTCTTTCGTTTTTCGCGATCCTTTTCGGAGGGATTCGGAATTCGAAAACTTTTTATCAGGCCCCCAACGAGCCGTACAATCGACCACACAGCAAGAGTGAACCATCCTCTTCTCTAAATCCTCTTCCAAACGTGCAAAACGATCAAATTGCAGGTATCTAGCGGTGTTTCCTGCCACACGATTCCCATGATGCAACGCGACAAACATAAACAATGACACCACAAAAGATCCGTCTATATGTATAGCGCTCAATTCACATAGTTTCAAAGCAGCTTTACAAAAAGTCATATTGTAAGCTTTAATATTGAGCAGTTGTATGGCTTTGTGATATTACAAAATTTACCCTGCAGATAGGTGTAACCCAGGGCCAAAATAGGACCCAATTTAACAGCCATAGTGAAAAACTAAATAAAATTTAAAAAAAAAATCCCTAAGATCAAATAAATTGTTTTGATTTTATGAAATGCAATAATATTAAAATCAAAATTATATTAAAGGGGATATATGGCATACTGCAGAAAAACTTGCCCAATGGAAATGATGAAATCGCACTGCAGATGTAGATTTGACCAATTAGGTTGAATGAGTGAGGGTAACTCCGCCCACAAGTTAGACGGAGATTGGGGTTGAACTTGAAAAAAGATTGTTTTTCCGCAGAGAAACCGTGAAAAGAGAAGAATATGAGAAACATTGGTTAAAAACCTAGATCCGAATTGTTTAGGAACATAATATGGAACGAGATTTGCTGATTGAGTGAGTTTTGTAATGAGAATTAGACTCTGAGATTTAAATAGATCAACTTTATACCAGCTGCGTCACACAGTTTATATCAGCTGCGTTACACGGAGGAAAACAACATTAGTTGAGTTGTTTACAGAGGAATTGGCTGGGTTTTTGTTGTGTGCTTTTTGGACTGTGTTCGAGACGAGTTGCTAAATCGCTGATGCTGGACTGCGTAGTCGAGGAGAGAAACAGATGGCGGGCCACCCAAAGAGCGGAATGGACTGAAACTTCGTGGATTCACATCGGACAAACTGGTTGGATACATCCTTGAGTTTTTTTTTCACGTGTTATATTTCCCAACTGAGCAGACAGAACACTTTAACGGTTGCTCACTGAATGAACTGAGCGCTTAGGAAAAAAAACGCTTTCTATTTGATCCTTCCGTTCCATAGAGACTTCCATAGCTCATTCGCAGTGGACGAACATTTCAATTGTATTCACTGTTCATGCGATGTGTTCTGACATTGATATCATATGTGCAATTTAAATCAGTTGATTCTTTCAATTTAGGTATTTACCTGAACATTTGAATGATCTAACATTCAGTAACTTTGAAATAGTCTCTGGAAAAGTAGAAAAATAGTTCCTTGTTATAATTTAAAAGGGAAGAAAGGAAATAACAAACCATTAAGAGTAATTAAACAGGGATTTAAAGAGGTTGTTATAAAAACACAATTATAATATTGGTTAAATAAGAGTAGAAACCAGTGTTCTAAAAAGGAAATTTCTAAAAATTGAAATGTGATGTGTTTTGTTTCTTAGTTGTTTTCTTTTCATTTTTTCCCCCTCAATTTAAAGATTTTCAAGGGGTAAAACCATTGATATTTGAACCTGATATTCATTTTCTTTTGTGGTAGTACATTGTTAATTCACTGTTTCCTCAACAAATACATATATAAACAAAATCTCCCTATAATTCAGATCTGTGTGTTTCCTGCCTCCTACGATACCTAAATCTTCTGAAGGTCAGTGATTAGGTGAAGTCTCCAAGGACCATTTATTACTTACCATAAACTAATAAAATATCAAACAGGTGTTACATAACATTGGCGAGCCAGCCAGGAGGCAGAAAAAACACTAAGGTTCACATTCAAATCGTATTACAAAGTATTAAATAGCTGTTTTATAAGCAAGGAAAAGAAAACTCAGAAAAATGATGGAAATTATAGAGGAAAAAGGCATCAAAATCCCTAATGCGATTCTAGTTAGTGGTATAACAGAAACTGAGGTAGATGAGGAAATATTAGACTTTGTGAAACAATATGGATCAATTGCCAGAACTATTCCAATCCCTGACCCTACCACAGAGTCACAGAAGTCTTTGATTGTGGAGTACAATTCTGGCCAGGCTGTGAGAAATCTCCAGCCACTGTTGCCATATGTTCAACAGGCGAAAGATAATCCTGATGTTTCCTACCATGTAACAGCTCTGCCAAACATTTACACTCAAAAAATGGGAAAAGATGTGACTCTGACTTACCTTAAGGAGTTGAAAACTTTAGCAACACGCAGTGGAGAAGATTTTGCAGGAATTCTCAAGGAAATGCTATCTCATATTAGCGAAGCTGTAGACCCAACCCAGAATCCTGAGTTAGTTGTAAATGAGCCTCATGACGCTACATCTGCTGAAAGTGTAGTTGATCCAATGGCTAATCTCAATCTTTTTACTCAGCCTCCAGTAAGAAAAGCTGATGCACAAATTAACTCTGTTCCTTTTAAGCCAGTTTCAGTGAGTCCTGCAACTCCAGTACTTTCTGCCTGTGATCTGAACCCTCCTGAAGTCCAGAGAGTCGTCGTAGAACACATTGTACGTACCAATGACCTGGTGGCTCATGGAAGCCCACCCTCAAGGCTCCGGACCTTTTCTGGGCGAACTCCTCGCCCTCCTAATGAAGTTGATTACGAAACCTGGCGCTCTGGCGCTGAATTGCTCTTTCGAGACCCAACGGTCTCTGACTTCCATCGAATACGGAGAATTTGTGAAAGCCTTCTTCCACCAGCCACTGATGTTGTCAGGTCAGCTGATCCTATGGCTTCACCCAGCGACTACATTAAATTACTTGATTCTGCTTTTGCTACAGTGGAAGATGGTGATGAATTGTTTGCAAGATTCATGAATATTTTCCAGAATCCTGGTGAAAAGCCATCTGTGTATCTCCAACGTTTGTACACGGCACTGCAGACAGCTGCACGGAGGGGTGGAATCCTCAGTTCTGAAGTAAATAAACATCTTCTAAAACAGTTCTGTAGAGGATGCTGGGATAACTCATTGATCCTGGAATTACAGCTCGCGCAAAAGAAATACTCTCCACCGTCTTTTGCAGAATTTATGACCATGCTACAAACTGAGGAGGACAAGCATGCTTCCAAGAGCGCACGGATGAAGCAGTATTTAGGAACTGTCAAACAGCGAGCTGCAATACAATCCCAGACCCTCCCAGCAACAGATGAAATAGCCCAACTTAATTCCGTTACCACCCAACTGACCAGTCAGATAGCTGAGCTTCGAAGTCAGCTTACCACTCTGGTATCAAACCAAAAGAAGGACAAGCTTAACCCCAAGTCAAGTGTCTCTAAGGCTTCAAACAAAAAAAGCACTGAGCAGGCCAGAGACGAATGTAAGACCGCAGGCAGGCACTCAGTTGCCAGACCCAAACCGGGCTATTGTTTCAAATGTGGGGAGGATGGGCATATTGCCACCTCTTGTCCAAATGAACCAAATCCCACACTAGTATCAGAAAAGAGGAGGCAATTCGAAAAACGCCAAAGAGAGTGGGAGTTGAACTTCCCTCAGTTAAACTAGGCACAGTTCCTGTTGTGGGACAAACTGTTGTCTGGACGATTACCAGGCTCGTCCCAAACATTCACAAACGTTGATGACTCGAACACAATCCAAGTTGCATCATCCTTTCTTACCCAAAGGGTTAATTGGGACTAAGTGCACAGCTCAGATCAACATTTCAGGAAAGAAATGCCATTGCTTGCTTGACACAGGGTCACAAGTCACCACTATTTCCCAGTCCTTTTATAATGAGAACTTGTCAGACCACCATATTCACTCTTTGAACAACTTATTGGAAGTTGAGAGTGCGAACGGACAAAGTGTTCCCTATCTGGGCTACGTGGAAGTAGCAATTACCTTCCCGAAAGACTTTGTTGGTGTTGATATTGAAGTGTCCACCTTAGCTTTGATCGTTCCTGATCTTTCCTCTAATTCTCAACTTTCAGTTTTAGTTGGCACAAATACATTGGATGAGTTGTACAAGGAATTCTGTGCGCTGCAGACCTGCTACTTTTCTCCTTCAATTGGCTACAAGCAAGTGTTGAAGGTTTTGCAGTTGCGCCAAGAGCAGAGTACAGAGGGGAATGTTGGGTTGGTGCGAATGCCAGTAACACAGCCACAGGTGATCCCAGCTGGCCAAAGCACAGTAATTTGTGGTACCGCCACTGTCAGAGAGCCACATTCAGACAAGTGGGTGATAGCTGAGCATCCTTCCGTTTCCCCTCTGCCTGGAGGGTTGATCGTTAATAATTGTGTTGTCACGCTTGGCGAGAAATCCCGCTGTCACTTACCTGTGGTAATTTCAAATCCTACAGCCCATGATGTCACAATTCCTCCCCGGTGCATTCTAGCTGAACTAAAGGCCATCCAATCTGTGTTTCCTAAAGCAAAATCAACTTGCAACAGTGTATCAGAACCCATCTCAGCAGGAAACCTTAAATTCAATTTTGATGACTCACCTGTTTCACCTGAGTGGAGGGACAGAATTACCAAAAAGCTGGAGAGCATCCCTGAAGTCTTTTCTATGCATTCTCTGGATTTTGGATGTACTGATAAGGTTAAACATCGAATCAACTTGGTAGATGAAACTCCATTCAAATATCGACCTAGGCCGATACATCCTGAAGACCGGGAGGCTGTTAAAAAACATATTCAAGAGCTACTCCATGTCGGAGTTATTCGAGAGTCAGAGTCTCCCTTCTCTTCGCCAATTGTCGTGGTTAGAAAAAAGAGTGGCGATATTCGCCTGTGCATAGATTACCGGAAGCTAAACCAGCAGACAACAAGAGATGCATATGCGTTACCAAAACTGGAGGACACCTTCATAGCTCTAACTGGATCAAAGTGGTTCTCAGTACTCGATCTAAAGTCTGGATACTACCAAATTGAGGTTGAGGAGAAGGACAAGGCCAAGACTGCCTTTGTGTGTCCTTTGGGATTTTATGAATTTAACCGCATGCCACAGGGAGTGACAAATGCTCCAAGTACCTTTCAGCGGATAATGGAGAAATGCATGACTGACATAAATCTCAAAGAGGTCCTTGTATTCATTGACGACATCATTGTTTTTTCCAAGGACTTAGAAGAGCATGAGGAAAGGTTGATGAGAGTTCTTAACAGGCTCAAGGACTATGGTCTAAAACTAGCCCCAGAGAAGTGTGTTTTTGCACAATCCTCCGTAAAGTATTTGGGTCATATAGTCTCTGACCAGGGGGTCCAAACGGATCCTGATAAGGTAGCTGCTGTGAAAACCTGGCCAATCCCAAAAAATTTAAAAGAATTAAGATCATTAATTCAGGAGCCTGATCGAGACGGTACGCAGCACATCGCCTAGAGCAACGATCGTCGTGTCTGGACCGCTTCCCACGTACCGACTTGGACAAGAAAGGTTTAGTAGATTATTTGCTTTAAATGAATGGTTAATGTCATGGTGTAATGAACAGAAACTGCTCTTTGTAAATAATTGGAATCTGTTTTGGGAGCGACCTAGGCTCTTCCGTCCTGATGGTCTGCACCCCAGCAGAGTCGGAGCGGCTGTTCTGTCGGACAACATCTCCAAGACGCTACACACCATCTGACTAGTAAGTCAAAGTCCAAATCATAGTCTTTGCTGTCCCAACTTAATTGATATAAGTACCAATGTAGAACATTATATAGAAACTGTGTCTATTCCTCGCTTAGTGAAGCCAAACAACAAATCTACTGTAAGATCTAGCAAGAATATTATTGTAATTAAATCAGAAAATCTAAATATCAGTGAACAAAAACAATTTCTAAAGCTAGGTCTTCTAAACATTAGATCGTTCACACCTAAGGCGGTTGTTGTAAATGAAATGGTCACAGATAATAATTTCGATGTTCTGTGCCTTACTGAAACCTGGCTTAAACCAAATGATTATTTCGGTCTAAATGAGTCTACTCCACCAGGATACTGTTATAAGCATGAGCCCCGTCTGATCGGTCGTGGCGGCGGTGTTGCAACAATCTATAGAGATATTCTTAATGTTACTCAGAAAACTTGTCATAGGTTTAATTCGTTTGAAGTACTTGTGCTAAATGTTACGCTCTTAGATGTAAGAAAGAAATCCTTATTATCTCTAGCCATGGCTACCGTATATAGACCTCCAGGGCCATATGCTGATTTCCTAAAAGATTTTGCAGACTTTATCTCAGACCTATTGGTCAATGTCGATAAAGCAATAATTGTTGGCGACTTTAACATACACGTAGATAATACAAATGATGCGTTAGGGGCTGCGTTTACAGATCTATTAAACTCTTTTGGGGTGAAGCAAAACGTCAGTGGTCCCACTCATCGTCTAAATCATACACTAGATTTAATTATTTCATATGGAACCGATCCAACCGATATAGATATTATACCGCAAAGTGACGATCTCACTGATCATTACATGGTAACTTGCATAATACGCACTGCTGAAATTTGTCATGATGCACCACGTTATAGACCAGGCAGAACAATCCTTCCAACCACTATAGATAGATTCTCAAATAGCTTACCTGATCTATCTCAGCTGCTCAGTGAACCCAAACAAACAGATGAACTAGAGGAAATGACTAGCAGTATGAGCAACATTTTCTCTAGTACACTAGATATTGTTGCACCAATTAGATTAAAAAAGGTTAGAGAGAAAACTAAAACACCATGGTACAACAGTGCTACGCATGCTATCAAGAGAGAAACTCGTAACTTAGAGCGTAAATGGAAACAAACTAATTTAGAGGTCTTCAGAATCGCGTGGAAAGACAGTATGTCACGTTATAAAAGGGCTCTAAAATCAGCCAGGGCTGAGCATATCCGCAAACTAATTGAAAATAACCAAAATAATCCAAGGTTTTTATTTAACACCGTGGCTAGACTAACAAATAATCAGACATCTCCAGAGCAAAATATTCCGTTACAATATAGTAGTAATGATTTTATGAATTACTTCAATGAGAAAATAGAAAGCATCCGAAACACAATTGTAAATGTACAATCCTCTATGGTGTCTTATGACTCAGCCTCAATTATGGCCCCTCTAGAACAACTAAACCGCTTTACAACTATAGGACAGGAAGAGCTAAATAAACTTATCATTGCATCTAAACCAACAACATGTTTATTAGATCCAATACCCACTAAACTACTTAAAGAAGTGTTACCTGTAGTGGAAGAGCCTCTTCTCAATATTATTAACTCGTCTTTATTTTTAGGTCACGTTCCAAAAATATTCAAGCTGGCAGTAATAAAACCTCTCATTAAGAAACCGCAATTAGATCCAAATAACCTAGCAAATTACAGACCCATCTCAAATCTTCCATTTATGTCTAAAATACTAGAAAAAATTGTGTCCGCTCAATTATACTCTTTCTTGCAAGAAAATGATATCTACGAAAAATTTCAGTCGGGATTCAGACCGCATCATAGCACAGAAACTGCGCTAGTTAAAATTACAAATGATTTACTCTTAGCCTCTGACCAAGGCTGTATCTCAATACTAGTTCTACTTGATCTTAGTGCTGCGTTCGACACTATAGATCATAAAATACTCTTAGATCGACTACAAAACTACACTGGTGTTCAGGGACAGGCATTAAGCTGGTTTAGATCGTACTTATCAGACCGTTACCATTTCGTCTGTTTAAATGGGGAAAAATCAAAGATAACATCAGTAGACTATGGAGTGCCGCAAGGATCTGTCCTAGGCCCTCTGCTATTCTCAATATATATGCTGCCACTTGGTAATATTATAAGAAAACATGGAATTAATTTTCACTGTTATGCTGATGACACTCAATTATATATCTCATCACGACCAGATGAAAACACTAACTTATCTAACTTGACAGAGTGTCTAAAAGATATAAAATGCTGGATGACGTGTAATTTCCTGCTATTAAATTCAGATAAAATGGAGGTATTACTTATTGGTCCAAAAAACTACCCACAAAATCCCTTACAATACAACTTTAATTTAGAAGGATGTCCTGTTACTTTATCCACTACAGTAAAGGACCTGGGTGTTATGCTAGACCGCAACTTGACTTTCGAAAATCATATTTCATATGTTACAAGAACAGCCTTTTTCCACCTTAGAAACATTGCTAAGCTACGTAACATGCTATCTGTTTCAGATGCAGAAAAGTTAGTTCATGCATTCATGACCTCGAGACTAGATTACTGTAATGCTTTATTAGCTGGTTGTCCTGCATCCTCAATAAACAAGCTACAGTTAGTGCAAAATGCAGCCGCTAGAGTTCTTACTAGATCAAGAAAATATGATCATATAACACCAATTTTATCATCTCTACACTGGTTACCTATTAAGTTCCGTATCAATTACAAAGTATTACTATTGACTTATAAAGCTCTAAATGGTTTAGCTCCTGTGTATTTAACAGACCTTCTATCGCCCTACAATCCATCGCGCTCTTTAAGATCACAAAATTCGAGGCTTCTGGTCGTTCCTAGGATATCTAAGTCTACTAAAGGAGGGAGGGCGTTCTCACATTTATCTCCTAAACTCTGGAATAGCCTTCCTGATATTGTTCGAGACTCAGACTCGCTGTCCCAGTTTAAAACTAGATTAAAGACGCATCTCTTTAACCAAGCATTCACTTAATTCTTACCTTTTATACTACTTCTGAATCAGTTCGAATGCATTAATATTATGAACATCAGCTATGCTAATTATTTCCCATCTGTCTTTCTGCTGTTATCTCGGGACGCTAGTCCCGAGGTAAATAGCGTTCGTCAGCTCCAGTTTGTATCCAGCCTCTCACGAAGACTTCAGATGCCCCAACACCTGTGATGAGACGACTAAACGCCGGTGGAGAGACGACTAAACGCCTGTGGAGAGACGACTCGACGCCTGTGAAGAGACGACTAAACACCGGCGATATGTTATGCCTAAATTTATACATGATTAACTAACTGTATTTTTCTTTGTACATTTCTGAAATGCACTTTCTGTAAAGCTGCTTTGAGACTATGTGTATTGTGAAAAGCGCTATACAAATAAACTTGAATTGAATTGAATTGAATTCCTTGGATTCATTGGGTACTATCGTCGATTTATCAAGGACTTTTCCAAGAAGATCAGACCCCTCAATGAATTGACTTCCGGGTATCCACCAATCCGAAAAAACTTGAAGCTAAAGAATGATACCAGATATCACAATCCAAAAGGTCCTTTCGGTGGAAGGTGGACCACTTCTTGCCAGGAGGCATTTGATCTAATCATTAAGGAACTTACCCAAGCTCCCGTATTGGCGTTTGCAAACCCAAGACTGCCTTACATTCTGCACACTGATGCAAGTGCTACCGGGTTAGGTGCGGCCCTATATCAGGAGCAGGATGGACAGCTCCGAGTGGTTGCGTATGCGAGCAGAGGACTTTCACAGAGCGAATCGAGGTACCCTGCTCATAAACTCGAGTTCCTTGCCCTTAAATGGGCAGTTGTTGAAAAATTTCATGATTTCCTCTATGGCAGCCCCTTTACAGTGGTAACCGATAGCAACCCTCTGACATATGTGCTTACCACCGCCAGGCTCGATGCGACAGGTTATAGATGGTTAGCTGCACTATCAACTTATGATTTTAAGTTGCAATATCGGTCTGGGAAGCAGAATATTGATGCAGATGGGTTGTCCCGATGGCCGCATGGAGGGCTCGTGAATGATGCTACCTCACAGAAGGAGCAATATCGTATTCTCCAGTTTACTGAGAGGCACCTGTCAAGCTCTGATGGAGAAATCAGCACTGAAGTAGTACAGGCCATTTGTGATAGTCGCCTCATTCAACAGGTTGCATGTGATGCTGATTTACCTGCTGCCTTTATCAATTCATTGGCCATACATTCAGCTGCAGTACCGGACACTTATGCATATATAGATCAATGTGGAGGATTACCAC
Organism: Chrosomus eos; assembly: GCA_036326025.1. Taxonomy (NCBI): domain Eukaryota; kingdom Metazoa; phylum Chordata; class Actinopteri; order Cypriniformes; family Leuciscidae; genus Chrosomus; species Chrosomus eos. The sequence continues at coordinate 166,112 of JAZAVI010000229.1, forward strand.
TTATCCCACATTTGTCCAACCTTGAAATCCAGAGCTTGCAATTGGCTGATCCTTGTATCGGAGAGGTCATCAAACAAATCAAATCTGGAGAGAATCCATCCCCAACAGTAAGAAATGCACTTCCCAGATTGCCATACCTACTTAGGGAGAGGGAACTTCTAGAATTTCAGGATGGAGTTCTGTATAGGAAGAGGCAAATAGGTGAAAAGACAGCTTACCAACTTGTCTTACCTGAAAAGCTTCAGTCTGATGTCCTCAGAAATCTGCATGATGAACTTGGTCATATGGGTATTGATCGCACTCTAGACATGGTTCGAAGCAGATTTTTCTGGCCCAAAATGGCTACTGATGTGGAGCATAAAATCAAGACATGTGGCAGATGCATGAGGAGGAAAGTATTACCTGGCAAGGCTGCTCCGCTTGTGAACATTACAACTACACGACCCCTGGAGTTAGTATGCATGGACTTTCTTACCTTAGAATCTGATCGTAGTAACACAAAAGATGTGTTGGTGATCACAGATCATTTTACCAAGTATGCGTTAGCTATTCCAACACCAAATCAAAAAGCTAAAACAGTTGCAAAATGTCTGTGGGAGCCAACATGACATCATGACTTTTGCGTAAACATACACGCCACTTTCAAGTCAAGTGGCGTGTTATTTATACGCATTTTGAGCTATCCGCGTGTATGCGTGTATATCTACGCCGTTATGTCCGAGTGATTCCGCGTGTATGTACACGCTGTTAAAAATCCGAGCGAAATAAAGCCAAATTTTGATATACATCTGGGGGAGCGATATTGTTCTTACTAGGATGGTAGGGAAAGACTCATAAATGGTATTAACCAGTGACGGGTAGGTTTAGGGATGGGGTTGGGGTAGGTCATATATTTATATATACAGTAATGTAACGTTAAGTCAACGGCGTTCATAAACACGCTGAAAAGCGATTATGCGTGTTGATAGCACGCCAAAAATGGAAATACGAATTGGCGTGTCATACATACGCAGTTTCATGAGATCAGTCTGGTGGGAGCACATGATTTGTCATTACGGATATCCTGAACGCCTCCACAGCGACCAGGGACCCGATTTTGAATCCCGCTTGATAAAGGAACTTTGTGAGGTTGCCGGAATACGAAAGATCAGGACAACTCCGTACCATCCCAGAGGAAATCCCGTTGAAAGATTTAATAGGACACTTTTAAACATGCTTGGAACTCTGGAAACAAAAGACAAAAGCCGTTGGAAGGAGTTTGTAAGACCACTAGTTCACGCATACAATTGCACCCGGAATGAAACCACTGGGTTTAGCCCCTACGAACTAATGTTCGGACGTCAACCTAGACTCCCGGTTGATTTAGCCTTTGGGCTGCCCCTGAAGGACAAAGATGAAGTGCCACACTTCCAATACGTGAAGAACCTCAAATCTAACCTGGAAGAAAGTTTCAAAATAGCAATGGAGAATTCAAGGAAAATGGCAGAACGAAATAAAACTCGATATGACCAACGTGTAACAGCATCAAAATTGCAAGAGGGAGACAGAGTTCTAGTAAAGAATGTGCGCATACGAGGAAAAAACAAACTTGCGGACAAATGGGAGGGAGCAGTTTATGTAGTGGTGAGCCAAAGTGGTGACCTACCTGTCTTTAAGGTACGTCCTGAGAACCAATCTGGACCCATTCGAACATTACATAGAGATCTGTTGCTCCCTTGTGGAAACCTTCTTTCCGAAATGAATGATCATGTAACTCCAAAACAAATTTTGAAGCGTAAAGCACGGAAAAGGACGGCGGGTGACACTTCTGAAGGGGAGGCAGAGTTCCCTGATTCTGATGAAGAGGAGATGGTCTATTGTTTAAGACCTATGTTTGACACTGTCGACGAGCCTTGTGTACCCAACAAATCCTGCATGGAACAGCCTGACAATGCAAATGAAGCTACATCTGACACCAATCTGCTGGTAAATCAAAGAACTGGAAATGACTTACCTGAGGAGCCCACGGCTGTTGATGATCTGCAAATGGGGGATCCTGTTGTTGCAAATGACTTAGCCGAAAATGAACCTGCTGTGAGACATAATTTACCTTTGAGGCCTGAAGTCCAACCTGTTGAAGGAAAAGTCAATGAATCCAGTAGTTCATCCACCTTGGATATGCGGAGAGAGTCAGGAGTTCCATTAACTCGGAGTGAAGGAGGACCTTTGGAAGAGGAAAATTCAAGTGGCCAAGAGCTGAATAAGGGAGTTGTAGTTGAACCTGCAACAGAACAACATGAGCATGAAGTGAGGAGATCTTCAAGACAAAGAGAAAAACCAAAGATACTGACTTACCCAGAATTGGGAAATCCTCTTATAACAATTGTCCAGTCCCTTCTCCAAGGTCTTAATTTGGCATTAGTAGAGTCATTTCAAGAGGTCAATCCTGTCGAGCATGTGAGAGCCCCCAATCTTGAAATCAGTGCTGGTGTGCAAAGGGACTTGCACATGGTAAAAGGGGGAGGGTGTAACCCAGGGCCAAAATAGGACCCAATTTAACAGCCATAGTGAAAAACTAAATAAAATTAAAAAAAAAAAAATCCCTAAGATCAAATAAATTGTTTTGATTTTATGAAATGCAATAATATTAAAATCAAAATTATATTAAAGGGGATATATGGCATACTGCAGAAAAACTTGCCCAATGGAAATGATGAAATCGCACTGCAGATGTAGATTTGACCAATTAGGTTGAATGAGTGAGGGTAACTCCGCCCACAAGTTTACCACTACAATACGTGGTGCAGTGGACGTGGACGGAACCAGGAACCTCTCGTGAGCAGTTACTCTAGTATACTGAAAAAAAGGAATAAAAGGACGAGGCAAGGCAAGGCACTTTTATTTATAAAGCACGTTTAAAACAGCCACTGCTGACCAAAGTGCTGTACAGTCAGTTCAAAAAATATAAAATACATAAATACACCAACCAACACAAACACAACATAAGCCAATCATAAAGCGCATCATACAATTACATTTGACCAAACGCCAAAGAGAAGAAATAAGTCTTTAGTAAAGATTTAAAACTATCAACAGTGGGAGATAGCCTTAGATGATCCGGTAAATCATTCCACAAATGTGGAGCAGCGACAGAAAAGGCACGATCCCCTTTAAGTTTCAGTCTTGATCAGGGCATAGTAAGCATCAACTTGTTCGAGGACCTTAAATGTCTAGAACATTTCCTGTGGAGAAGGTCCGTAATGTATTGAGGCGCCTGACCATTTAACCCCTTAAACACGTACAATAATATCTTGAACTTGACACGGTATTCGACCGGCAACCAGTGAAGCGAAGCAAGAACAGGCGAAATATGTTCCCTCTTTCGAGTACCAGTAAGAAGCCTGGCGGCAGCGTTTTGTACCATCTGCAGGCGGGACAAGGAAGACTTAGCCACCCCCCGGTACAGCGAGTTACAATAATCCAGCCTAGATGTAATAAAGGCATGGATCACTATCTCTAAATCTTTTACTGTTAAAAATGCCTTTAATTTCGCAATAGATCTCAAATGATAAAAGCTACTCTTCACCACTGAGTTAATTTGTTTGTCAGAGTAAATAGCGAATGTAAAACTATACACTACTAGAACAGCCAATACCACATCAGTCAGACAGAACATTAGACGGAGGCTGCAGAAAAATAACCACAATAAAGAAAAGAAAAGATATATATAAAACTAATTTAGGCAAGGCAAAGCAGCAGGAGCAATCTGCCTGCAGACACAAAGTCATTAAAATTAGTGCTTGATTTACACATGTACAAATAGTCACGTAGCATCGCTAACATTTCATAAAAATAATATTTTCTTTTACCTCAATGTTGACAAATGAACTGACACAGTGGAAAAACAGCCCTTTGCGCCAGTCTTCATAATCCTACATAACAGTTGTTACACACAGCATATTCATTAAATTCATTTATATTAAGAATTGACAATGAAACACAGCCATGCATTACGTCAGGGCAACACAGTCGCACTCATTTTACATGTGTTCAAAGCTTTTAGTCCTAACACACTGGATCTACTCGTAACACAATAAACAATAAACATTTACCTTCTTAATGTTGCTGCTTGATTGCGGTACAGCTACCCGGTGGGTGCTTTGCCCAAGACCTGTGCGCAAATGTGCTCATTAAAATGCATATGTCCCAACAATGACACCCACATTATGATTGACAGTAAAATGCACAAATAATACCTTCAGTAATACACAGCACAGAGGTGTATAAAGTACTCAAAATTGTTACTCAAGTGGAAGTACAAGTACTGAGGACAATTTTTACTCAATTACAAGTAAAAGTATCTGGCCAGAATCGTACTTGAGTAAAAGTAAAAAAGTACCACATTAAAATTGTACTTGAGTATTAAAGAAGTAAAAGTAACAGCAATAATGAAAACTAGAGATTCCCATTTAAGCTTTTAATATCTTAAAACATAAAGTGAATGAACCACATACAAGGTTTTATCCTGCTTTAGAACTGTATTTAGTTATCAAACTTTAAGACCATCTAATGCCAGTAAGCAACATGCTACTCAATGTTGTAAAACCTTGCATTTAAGTTAAAGGATTAGTTCACTTTAAAAAAAAACTTTTGCTGATAATTTACTGTCATCCAAGATGTCCATGTCTTTCTTTCTTCAGTTGAAAAGAAATTAAGGTTTTTGATGAAAAGATTCCAGGATTTTTCTCCATATAATGGACTTCAATGGGACCCAAACGGTTCAAGGTCCAAATGACAGTTTCAGTGCAGCTTCAAAGGGCTTTAAACGATACCAGACGTGACATCACGTAATACGAAATTACGTTGAAAAGGTCACGCTTCTGTCCTGACAAAAATGTTCTTTTAGCCTTTTTAATATTAAAACACCCAGGATACGCACACAAAATGGGCATTTAAATGATAAACTGACACAAAGACATTTGAATATGTGTATATGGTCCTGCTTCCTCACATTTGTAAACACTGACTCGGTACTTCCGCCTACGCGTGACATTTTCAACGTAATTGCGTATTATGTGACATCACAAACGCGCATCACAGAACAGAGCAAGGCGAGCATTTGTGCTTATAAAACTTAAACTTTTTATTTATTTTTGAAATGACGATGGTTTAAACAAGACCCTTATTCATCGTTTGGTATCGTTTAAAGCCCTTTGAAGCTGCAATGAAACTGTCATTTGGACCTTGAACCGTTTGAATCTCATTGGCAGAATAAATAACATTTACATTAAACTGGGCATCAGCGCAATTCAATTGGTTTGGTAATAGCAAGGGGAAAATAGAATGAAGTGATCTCCAAAAAAGAAGTACTTTTTGACTGTAAATTAAATTGTAAGGAGTAAAAAGTACTTTTTTTCTTAAAAAATGTAATTAAGTAAAAGTAAAAGTATTGATTTTTAATTGTACTCAAGCAAAGTAAAAATCCCCCAAAATAGTAAGTACAGTAATCAAGTAAAATTACTCAAGTACATTACACCTCTGACACAGCACGATTACCCGGAAGCGTCTGGCAATCAGTCAACACCTATTTTCCAATAGCCCAGTATTAGGTACAATATAAATGCTTAGCTTGCAACATGATATAAACATTTATCATACCTTCGTTGCACAGGAGAACCACGTACCAGAGTAGTAAGACAGAAAATGTATCTGAACACCAGAGACTCTCTAAGCCCAACAGTGCAGACTGATTTATAGGAACTGGCCTAGACGCAAATGAGTTGTTTAGCCACTCACGGCTAGCTGGGTGACGTCAGGGGGCTACCGTAGCTGCAGAGGGACAAACTTCAACCAGAAAGCGACTACTCTGCCGGTTACACGTAGCCTGGTTCTACCAGACTCTCGTACATTTCATTTGTACATAGAGTCTGGCACCGCTCCATTGACAAGCGTTTACTTCCTTGTAGGCGGGAACTCTATTGAAGTCTAAAACTATTGGATCTGCCCAGAGTCACTCTATCTGCCATAACCAATCGCTAACGTTTGGTCGTGACATATGTCTTTTCCCGAACCCCGTGGGAGGATGGCCATAAACACAAAACTAAGCAAAGATTGTTCTTGCTCCGGCTTTAACTTCTTTATATTCGGCAGCGTTGCCACAACGGACCGAATGGCTTCGCTCACATCTTTCTTATTTTGAACTACAACTCAAAATAACGCACGAGTCGACATCAACGTCATCGTTCTCAGCCACTCCCTCTGTTCGCTGATTGGCCCGGTAAAGAATTGATTTCTGGAAACCGAAGTCTACAGCACAATCCCAGACGTAGTACTGAAGGAAAATGAAACTGAGCGGAAGTGCGTAGGAGGGCGGAGCCAGGCTAGGTTGCAAGTACAATAGGAATAAAATCCGTGCAGCGCTGCAATGTTTTTTTTACTAAAACAGATCTTATGTCGATCTTTAGCAAATATTATAATGTATGTGTTAATATTTGAAACCATTTTTATCCCGTAGCCTACTATACAGTATACTATATACTATATAATAATAATATTTATTATTATTATTATTATTATACGATTATTAAAATATGAACATGCAATGCGATGGTGGATGAATAAACAATTGGATTTTTAATATACCTGATGTCAGTCACAGATAGACAGTCGTAGGCCTACATGTTAACCGGGCACTTATTAGAAAACATGAATCTTTAAAAACTATAACATAGGGCTTTACAGAAACAATATATAGGCCCTAATATTTTATGAACAGGTAAACAACCAGAAAACATGTTTGCCATTAAACATTTTATTTGCACTTTGTACCAAATAATGCAAGCATTGGACAACAAATGTCGTTAAAAAATAACAAAAAATGGTTGTGCTTTAGAATTTATAATCAGCTGCTTACATTCTTAGTGAATTATCATCATGTGCGTAAAATCCAGAGTTTGTGTTGATCCACCGATCCTGATAGAACTATGAAGCCAGTGAATGACGCGCTACTGTAAAACATCTCCCTGAAGTACAGGTGCCGTCACCAAGAGTTCGTTTTTTAACAATAACTTCATCTATTCTGTCTTAAGTATAATAAAGTATTAGCCAATAATAGATCATAACAAAAAATACTGTGGTAAACCAATAATAAGATACGATTAAAATTTGCATTTAATATTTCTTTAATACGGCCAAATCATTCACAAAATCGTGCATAAAAGAAAGCGCATGTTCAGACTTGAATCGTCAACACCAATAAGATTGCGGTATTATAAACCAATTAAATTTGGGGTGGGCGGAGCGACACGTGTCGCCCCGCCTAAAAGTGTTGCCCCGCCCCATCATCCAGACTGCACTCTGGGGTACTACAATGTTTCGTCCGCGGTGGGAAGGACCCATTTGTTTGGCCTGACGCCCGTGAGAAAACACCAGAGGATTGCGGCGAAGATTCCTGATTCTGACCGACAAAAGATTCTTCATCAAACGTGAAAGGCTCAATTCGGACATGTTAGGCATGTAACTTAGGCCAGTGGATCCCAACCCTGTCCTGGCGCGCCTGTCCTTGTGGTGATTGGGTTAATTATCTGCACCTGCTCCTCCCGAACCTTGTTAAATAAATCATCATTTAATGAAAAAATGTAAATTAATTTATACACAATTTTTGTTTTTGTTATTTATATTGTTTATTTTTAATGTAAATTTTAAACTATTCAAAAACATTATAAAGTTATTTAACAGTATTAATCTGTGACAAACCCTGTTTCTGTTTGCTCTCTGTGTGTTTGACAGATGAAGTGGATTCAGTGTCAGTGATGGATGGATATTCAGTCTCTCTAGATTCTGATCTCACTAAAATGATGGATGATGATGTGATTCAGTGGAGGTTTAAAAACACTTTAATAGCTAAAATCAATAAATGGGCCGACAGAATCACTGTATATGATGATGTTCTTGATGGGAGATTCAGAGACAGACTGAAGCTGGACGATCAAACTGGATCTCTGACCATCACAAACACCAGAACTGAACATGAAGGAGTTTATGAACTACTGATCAACAGTGAGATCAGAGAGAGATTTGATCTCATTGTCATTGGTGAGTTAATTATTTGTTTCACTTGTTTTATATTTTAATCAACACAAAGATTCAATTACTAATCCAAACAATATTTTGCTTCTGTGGTTTAATGATGATATTCATTTCAAATTTAAATTTCAAACTATTTACATATATTAACCATCAAGTGACCGTCTTAATCTGTGATGAACCCTGTGTGTGTGTGTGTGTGTGTGTGTGTGTGTGTGTGTGTGTGTGTGTGTGTGTGTGTGTGTGTGTGTGTGTGTGTGTGTGTGTGTGTGTGTGTGTGTGTGTGTGTGTGTGTGTGTTTGTTTATTCAGTCCTGGAGTCAGTGTTGGAGGGAAATTCAATCTCTCTAAACTCTCGTCTTACTGAAATGAAGGATAATGATCTGTTTCAGTGGAGGTTTGTATGGAGAGAATTATGTGCCATAACAAAGGGTTAAAGTGGGCCGGAACGGTCCGGAACTGCTTTCCGGCACCTCAGATAGATTAAAAAAATAAATAGATTCATTAATGCTGGTCCCGAGACCGAACAACCTCCTGATCGCGAGCGATTACAAATGCGTGAAATTCGGTGGTTGAGTGCGGTAAAGTTAGTCTTAGGTTCGATATTTCGCCTGACATTTGTTCTCCCTTGCCACTGTTCTATAGGGTCGGCAGTCTTACAAAGATATCAATAGCAGGATTAGCTTTAACATTATGTAACCATTATCGACATTAAATATTAGTTCAAAATCACCTATGTGCATTAATGCTGCATATTTATACATTATGCTTTGACGCGTTTCTCACAGCGCATGCCTAAGGGAACGTCTGCCAATTCCACCAACTGCGTTAAACGTAGCCTATTATTTGTATTTAAAATTACTTTTCAAGTTCCAAAGCTTGTAGAAGTTTTCTATTGGCAATGCTGATCTGATAGCCTTGAGTAAATTAACGTATCTAAGAAAATTATTCATAAAACTCATCAGTTGAGCCTATGTTTACTTTCTTCACTGACACAGACAAAAATGAAAAGACTATCAGTCAAAGTTCAGCTTTAGGAGGGGAAGAAAGACGGCAGGATAAGGAGACTGAGAGAAAAAGAAAGATTAAGATGAGAGAGCAGGTATTGACAAATAATCTAATGCACACTGACATGGTGTTAAAGTTAAAAATGATCCATTTTTTTGGCCTTCAAAAGTCTTAAATTGCACATATGTAGGTCAGAGAAATCAAAATCAAAATTCCCCCCCCCCCCCCAGTCCAGTGTTCAGCAATTATAATATTGTATTGTCATCATATCAGTGTTGATCAGCTAAATCAGTAGATGGTGCTAAGATAAGGGATTAATTTAGCGCTAGTCTCCCGGTAGAAGCACTGATTTGAAACTTGTCTTTGCCTACAGCTGAAGAAAATGAGCGGTGAACGGGTGTGTTTCTGTCTTAATTTATCTATGGCTACGTCTACATTAATCCGGATACATTTGAAAACGGAGTTTTCGTTTAAAAACGCTTGCTGTCCACACTAGCGTTTTCAGACGTTTCAGTGTGGATGAGAAACTTATAAATTCACCTTACTGCGCATGCGTGAAACCTCACAAAACTCACTGAGATGATACAGATGGAAAAATAAATAATAAAGGTATCGCGCAATTCTTCTAACATGATAATTTTATTTAGCAAAATATCTCACCATTCACTGATGCGTCCAGGTCGCACTCAGTCACCATATGTTTGGTCTAAAACGCGACTGCTCTCCTGTATTGCCGCAGGACAGCAAATGTGAGTAGCCTACATCTTTGCAGTAGGCTACTGTGATATGAAGAGTGTGGAAAGTAACATATTTTAGCAACAGTGTAAAAGTGAATCGCACATAATTAACAGGCACAATACCGGTAAACATGAATATCTATTGGTACAACATGGATCACATGACTAAACTTACGTCATCGTTTTCAAATACCTCCGGCTTCACAGTCCACACTACAACGCGAAAACGGCGTTTTCAAATGTATCCACTTTGGAGAGCCTTTTTTCAAACGCTACGTTTTCGTTGACTTAAAACGCCGTCTCAGTGTGGACGGAAGGCAAAAACGGAGAGAAAAGTATACGTTTTCAAACGAAAACGTATTAGTGTGGACATGGCCTATAATTAACCTTTTTGAGGTTTTCTTTTGCAAAATGTTAATTATGGCACAAAATTCGCTCCATAGGTTTGAAGATGAAGACACATTAATAGCTGAAATCAATAAACGGGCCGACAGAATCACTGTATATGATGATGTTCTTGATGGGAGATTCAGAAACAGACTGAAGCTGGACAATCAAACTGGATCTCTGACCATCACAAGCACCACAACTGAACATGCTGGAGATTATGAACTACAGATCAACAGAAAGACCAAGTTTTTCATTCTCACTGTCATTGGTGAGTTCAAAAACATTTTTATACCTGTTTTTTAATGACACAATTTAAATGAATTCATACACAATTTTGTTTTTGTTATTTTATATTGTTTTTTTTATATACATTTTAAACCATTCAATTTAGTAAACCCTTATAAAGTTATTTAACAGTATTAATCTGTGACCAACCCTGTTTCTGTTTGTTCTCTGTGTGTTTGACAGATGAAGTGAAGTCAGTGTCAGTGATGGAGGGAGATTCAGTCTCTCTAAACTCTGACACTGAAATAAAGGATGATGATGAGATTCAGTGGAGGTTTGGAGATAAAAACTCATTAATAGCTGAAATCTATAAACAGGCCGACAGAATCACTGTATATGATGATGTTCTTGATGGGAGATTCAGAGACAGACTGAAGCTGGACAATCAAACTGGATCTCTGACCATCACAAACACCACAACTGAACATGAAGGAGTTTATAAACTACTGATGTATTCAGGAAGATTCCCATCAAAAGCATTCAGAGTTTCTGTCTATGGTGAGTAGAGATCATTTGTCTCCTCCTTTAAATATTCTTATTTACATATTGAATTGTTTGAATCGTTTATAGTTTGAGATCACAGACGTATAAAAACTCACTTGGAACCGAATATAAGATTGTTGATTATATTTGATCATGTTTTTGTTTATTCAGAAATATTAGTTGATGTCAGCGCTGATATTAGTGTTTATTGACTGATCTGATCTCAGTTTGATGTGTTTATTCCTCAGACTCTGTCCACTTTTGTGGTCCTACTGAAGCTGTGATCCGATTGGTCCTCTCTGCTCTGGTGGGCGTGGCTACTGTCATCATTCTGGTTTATGACATCAGATCCAGAAGAGCTGAACAAGATCGAGCACATATTCACACATCAGGTACATGACTGATGATGTCATTTCTCACAAACTGATTTTGCATATATTAATATTTGTGAGATTTATTAATTTATGGCTTTGTATTTTTATCTTTTTTAGAAAGTATTGAAATCTAAAGCAGAACGGTTCTTTAAAGGTTCTTCAAGTGTGTTTTTTTGTTCTTCAAGTGTTTTTTCATAATAAATACTGAATATTTGAGCTTGATTATTTTGAGATAAAAAAAACTTATTTGTAAGGCTTTATTGTTTATATTTCTCTCAGATAGAAAAAAGGTGAATAGAGACACAGATCTCACTTTATTACTGCTGTATATTTGCTGTATGTATTTTCTTGCCTTTATCAATAAAGTTTCTCACTCTGAGGTTCATGAGTCTCTCCATGTTTTATTACATTTATTATGTCGAGTATATTTTAAAGATTTCAGAAGTGTGGAACATTTACATTATTAAAATATTATTTAAAACGTTATTTGTAAATGTTTACATTATTATTAACTCATTAGTTTTCATTTAGGTTTTCTATCCACAATAATAAACAAACAACTTCTCCCAGTTTTTCCTTTAACCTGAGAAAATACTGATTTGAGACACATTATAATATAATTTGAGAACACAGTGAAATACATAAACACAACATTTCTATAGCGGCTACTCAATCCAATGATGATACCGCTGAGAGACTAAGACAGGGACTTTATGCACTTGTGATGCATAAATAAAACATCAGTGAGGAAAATGATCTTATACTAGCAATTCTTTATTGCACAGACTGATGTTTCTTGATGGTACAAAGTTTAATGGTCAACAAGAATACATCGCCCCTGCTCACCCCCTTTCAGTTCTCTTAATCCGTGAACAGGTGACTAATATTCACATTCCTACATAATCCCGTGACCCCCCACCATGATTACGTGACAATCAAAAACATTAACTCTTTCATGTCTACTACATTCCAGCCCCTAATTATTATAAAAAATTATTACATTTTCATTAGAAACATGAATTTTTCAAATGAACAATTAACAACATCATATAGGCTAATGTCGATTTCTTCTTTCAAAATAGGAAAAATCCTGAAAAAAATTCAAGCAAAAAAGTGTTCATACTCATATTCAAAGTATTCTTTCCAGTTTATCTTTGTCCAGCTCATAGGCCAATGTCAAAAAGGTCAGGTAACAGGTGAAGTTATCCATCTTCTGCTTCTTGTAAAAGACAGATCTTGGTTATCGGCCTGTCCAGACACCGGATTTTAGTCTTAATTTGCACATGACGCACAAATCCTTTTCTGTCTGGAAAAGTTTGAATTATGTGTCCCATAAGCCAAGAGTTTCGAGGTGCTGTGTTATCCACTATAAGCACTATGTCTCCTGATATAAAATTGCGTTTGACTCTTGACCCTTTCTGACGTTCTTGAAGCTGCGGTAAGTACTCCTGAACCCATCTCTTCCAGAACAAATCTGACATGTACTGGACTAGTTTCCATCGTTTATGAGCATAAACATCATCCTTTTTGAATTCTCCTGGTGGTAAAGATGGTGAAGTCCTCAAAAGCAACAGGTGGTTTGGTGTTAATGCTTCCAATCCACTGGAGTCTGTGGATGCTAAGGTAATTGGATGATCATTAATAATAGCTTTCACTTCACAAAGAACGGTGTGTAGGCCTTCATCTAGATTCTGCACCTTTAAGGTAGAATTCAGAACTTTCCGCACAGATCTAATTAACCTCTCCCATACCCCTCCATAATGAGATCCAGTTGGGGGGTTAAACGTCCATTTAATTCCTTCTGAAGGAGGACATCATTGATTTCACACCGATTCCATTCCTTTCTGGCAACTCTTAACTCACGTTCTTCTCCAATAAAGTTCTTTCCATTATCAGATCGAAGTTCCTGGAATTATCCACGTCTTGCAGTGAAACGTCGCAGTGCATTTATGAAAGAATCTGTGTCCAACGAGGGTGTCACTTCAATATGTATGGCTCGTATGGCTAAACAGGTGAAAATTACTCCATACCTTTTCACAACGGTGCTTCTGCTCTTTACCTCAAAAGGTCCAAAATAATCTACTACCCCAACACGGGTAAATGGAGGTTCATTCGGAGTAACTCTTTCTGATGGCAAATCTGCCATCTATTGGCATCCTGGAAGTGAATTCAGTCTTCGACAGATGATGCCTTCGGACAATACTCTTCTTATTGCTGTACATACACCAGTAATCCAATACTTTTGTTGTAATTTGGACAACATATGATTTCGACCAGCATGTCCTACCTCCTGGTGTATGTGTCTCAGGAGGATATCCGAGATGTGAGAATGCTTGGCCAAAATGACTGGATGTTTGGATTCTTCAGGCATTGATTCCCTACTCATTGATGTACACCAACCCTCAAAACATCATCAAGAACAGGGCAAAGTCCATGAATGTAGATACTTTTCTTTATGATTTTACCTCTTTATAGGCTAGCAAGCTCATCAGGAAACATCTTTTCTTGTGAGAGTCTAATAATCTCCAATTCAGCCGTCTCAAGTTCTTCTGTTGAGAGGTGAGATTGTTCGAGTTGACCTTTGAAAATCTCCATTTCTCTTTCCACAGAGATTAGTTGTTCATTTGAATCAGAATGAGCAAAATCAAGTCTCAGTTGTTTCCTCTTCTCACTAAAAGACAAGAGCAGATTCTTAAATCTCAAAATCCAAGCCAAGCCAATGCACGAAATGAAACGTGCTTTTTCCAGCAAAACATCTGTGGGGACCAGTAGCCTACAATATATGGGCGTGATGGCACTCCTCATTATAGGCGCACATACAGTCAGTTATAGCGTACTCTGAGCAGAACCGCTGAGAGCAGTCAGATTGGTGGGAAAGCATACAGTCTGGTCCTGGATCACTCCGGAGCCAGCGCATCCTCTCCCAGAGGCAACGAAGGAGACAGGGAGAACCAGACTGGGCAATGCATAGTCATGCTCGAAGCAAACAAAATCCACTTCCACTCGGCCGAACCTCAGCCACGAGGCTTGCCACATGAGGGTGTAGTGTTCTTGGTCTGTGCCCAATGGAGGATATGCCTCGCCAGCCTACACACATTTATAGTGCACGATAACGTATGCAGCACTTAAATGCAGCGTAAACAAGCATTAATCACATGAAGTGAGGCTGACCATGGTGAGAGATAGCTGAGCCAGTTATCTTAATCCTAATCACCACTATCATAGGGAAACCCCATCTGCTTACTCTGTAACCAAAGCTAGTTGGCCTAGCACTGAAATAGCTTGCCATAGGGAATTACTCTTACATGTGCACTCATTCACACAATGTTCAGCTCAACATTTCCAGTTGGGCTGACAAGAATAGAGTAATTAGTCATGCAAAATAGTGTTGGTAGCATGAAGTGCCACAAACCATGTAATGGTTTTTCTCTTTGTTTTATCTATACAGAAATGTGGTTTGATCTGCTGGGTGGATAAACAGCTTTTGCTGGGTGTTTGCGGTCATTGTGTGCGTCAGAGTTTGTGGCTGAAGCTTTTTGTGCCCAGTATGATAAACTCCTGCACATGCGCTTTAAGAGTGCATGCTTTCACTGTGTGATATTATAATGCACAGCTTATATAATATGCTTATAAATGTCTGTTTCTATTGACTGCATCTGCAACCTAGTTATTAACATATCAATATTTATATCTGCAATGGATATACAGATTATTTTCAAAGCATTTAGTGGTAACACTTTAGAATACTGTATCTTACTTACTGCATAATTAATAAGGAATTATTGACGAACTAATAGGTAATTCTTCATTAACTACTTCTTCACTACTGTTAACTACTAAGGAAGATGTGTTAACTAATCAGTATGTAATAGAATTTTATGATTGTGTTAAGTATCAGTTAGTTAATCAATAACTAAGGCTGGTGGTTGTGGTGTAATGGTGTGGGGGATGTTTTCTTGACACACTTTAGGCCCCTTAGTACCAATTGGGCATCGTTTAAATGCCACGGCCTACCTGACCATGTCCATCCCTTTTTGGCCACCATGTACCCATCCTCTGATGGCTACTTCCAGCAGGATAATGCCCCATGTCACAAAGCTCGAATCATTTCAAATTGGTTTCTTGAACATGACAATGACAATGAGTTCACTGTACTAAAATGGCCCCCACAGTCACCAGATCTCAACCCAATAGAGCATCTTTAGGATGTGGTGGAACGGGAGCTTCGTGCCCTGGATGTGCATCCCACAAATCTCCATCAACTGCAAGATGCTATCCTATCAATATGGGCCAACATTTCTAAAGAACGCTTTCAGCACCTTGTTGAATCAATGTCACGTAGAATTAAGGCAGTTCTGAAGGCGAAAGGGGGTCAAACACAGTATTAGTATGGTGTTCCTAATAATCCTTTAGGTGAGTGTATTAACGTAATCAACTAAACCTTTGTAAAATACACGACAATTACTTGTTTACATGATATCTTCCTTTATTTCAGATGAGAATTTTTTTTAATACAGCAAAAATTTTGCCTACATTTAAACTCATTTAACAAACATTTTAGAATAAATAAAATACTTGACTCCATAACCTGCCCATAACAGTGCGCAGCTCTGAGAACAGATTTTAACATCTGATGTAAATAGATTTAGTATCTTTAAAAATAAAATAATTTGTTTTATCAGGCGTTTCCATCACACAAAAAAGACCAACTCGCTAGCTATAGGGTAACTGACATTGTGTCCTTGTATGTTGCCTTGCATACAACAAAATGATTTACAGCACAGTAATGATTTTATGGATTAAATAAAACGTACACAAATCTGTATTTCGCTGAAGAAATGCACCAAAACGGCGGCGCTGAGAACTCTCCAGAGAAGGATGCAAATGCCCGCGCTCTTGTGTCACCAAATCACTGTATGTGGCTACCGCGATAATGCCGGAACTAGAATGGTGCAAAAGAAGTTTAAAATGTATAAGAACTAAGTATAATAATAAGGTGTAATATACATACGTTTTTCTAATGAAATGTCTGCACTTATCTTTCTTATTAGTGCTGAAGAATGACAAACTGACTACTGTGTATGACTGTTAAAGGAGAACTCCGGGCAAGTTTTAAGTTAATCTCGATCGTTAGACCTTTGTGAGTACTGTCTATAGAAAAAAAAAAAAACGAACCGGATCGGTGCTTGCGACGCGGAGCTGCGACCGCGAATGCCCAGAGCTCCCCCTCAGCTAAAACGGCAGCTCTGGGGGCATAACATAAAGAGTGTCTTTTGTGCCTCTTAACAGACACAAAATGCGATTAAAATGTCTGTCCAACATGAATAGAGGCCTTACCTGTGAACAAGATGCGTTTAGCAACTTAGCCATGGTTTAAATTCACCTAAATAGTGTTTTAGACGGCAAGCTGCAGTCTCGCGCTGAAGTCTCACTCCTCCCACCTGGACACTATTTACCTATCCCTGCTACAACTGAGTTCCCACGTGAGTCCAGGTGGGAGGAGCGAGACTTCAGCGCGAGACTGCAGCTTGCCGTCTAAAACACTATTTAGGTGAATTTAAACCATGGCTAAGTTGCTAAACGCATCTTGTTCACAGGTAAGGCCTCTGTTCATGTTGGACAGACATTTTAATCGCATTTTGTGTCTGTTAAGAGGCACAAAAGACACTCTTTATGTTATGCCCCCAGAGCTGCCGTTTTAGCTGAGGGGGAGCTCTGGGCATTCGCGGTCGCAGCTCCGCGTCGCAAGCACCGATCCGGTTCGTTTTTTTTTTTTTATAGACAGTACTCACAAAGGTCTAACGATCAAGATTAACTTAAAACTTGCCCGGAGTTCTCCTTTAATTAGTAGTTACTTCATAGTTATTTTTCTTGAACCTTAATTAATAGATAATTAATAGTAGTTCTTCAGGAGGTATGACAGAATTTATTAGCTATTGATTAACTAACTGATACTTAACACAATCATAAAATTACATTACATACTGATTAGTTAACACATCTTCCTTAGTAGTTAACAGTAGTGACTTAAGTGTTGATAAAGAATTACCTATTAGTTCTTCATTAATTCCTTATTAGTTATGCAGTAAGTAAGATACAGTATTCTAAAGTGTTACCCATTTAGTTAATAATTAATGTGATAATTCTGCATATGGATATTGGATAATTCATATTGAGTTATACATAAAATAAACAAAGCAGCACATTTTAACCTCTGAAAATTTATCGTCTATCCATTTAAAGCTGGGTTTTACAACCATAGGCTGCACAATGCTGACATTTTTTTTCAAAATAAAAATTAATTGATTTAGTTTGAGTGATGAACATGTTAATCGTTCCAAGATGGCGGACTTGTGGACGCATCTGAAGCTATCGAATATGGCATCTACTGTATGTGTTCACATCCATACTTGGAATACCCCCAAAATTCAAGATACGATGAAAACATTTCATAGCTACTTACAGTATTTCATGTATTATACTTTGTATAAGTTACTCAGCATTTAACTACTCACACAAGGTTAATTTGTCAAAATAAACTATTTTGAAAGAATAAAACTTGTGAAAGTAACAAAATGTGAAGGATTTAATAGGAACAACAAAATAAATGAAAAAAGCTCAAATGGTCTGTTTGTTCAGAATCACATTTTATGTAAAAAATTGATAAAAATCACACTGATAATGAAATTACAGAAGCCCTGAACCGCAAGGTGAGAAAAAAAGAAAAGAAAACTTCTCGTTTTTTCGACTTAACTCGCTATTTCAACATAATATCTCGTCGTTATTACGACATATCTTGTTATTTCGACCTATCTTGTTATTTCGACATAATATCTCGTTATTACGACATAATATCTCATTATTTCGACATAATATCTCGTTATTTCGACATAATAAGGGGCATTCTAATGGCGCTTTTCCACTACACAGTACCAGCTCGCCTCGGCTCAGCTCGACTCGACTCGACTCGCCTTTGTTTGGTTTTCCACTGTGTAAAAGCTGTACCTGCTTTCGGGTACTTTTTTTTCGTGACGTAAAACAATGCAGACTGCTGATTGGTCAGAGAGAATCGTCACTGCGTCATCATTGCACACTCCAGATGGAGTATCCTGAATAACCCCGCCATTTTTAAATAGTTTGGCCAGAGATTGCGTGATATAATCATTACTACTATTAAAACAGCATACACTCGATTTCCTCCATTGTCCTGTGTGTGTGTGGGTAGCGGGTGTGTGTCGCGTAGAACAGTGGTTTTCAAACCCTGGGAATTATCTCTTCCTGCGAACCGGCTTGGGACCAGATTATGCATTACCTTTCTCATTACACAAAACACGTACTCGTTAATTCGCTCCATCCGCAACACACACACACATTCGCTCAATCGGCACCAACACACAAACACTCGTCGATCCTTCCTATGGCTGTCAAAATTACTTGACGTTCGAATATTCCCTCTAAATAAAACACACATATTCAAACTATTTAACATCTGGTTGTGCATTTTGTCAATGACGTGCATTACGTCTACAAATTAATACAAAGAGACATAACTACTCGCACTCGCAGGCACTCTTGCTCTCTCTCTCGCCCTCACGATCACGCTCTCTGCGTATAACGGATTAAATGAACAATAACAATAAACAAATGTTGAGTGATGATCAAGAGTTTTGCGCAAGCAATTTAAGGTTGCGACTCTTGTCCCAAATATAGCAGGCTTAATTCAGTGATTGAAACAAATAATATTAACATTAATTGAAGTTTTACAGTAGCTAGAACCAACTTTGAACGCTCCGAGCGAGCTGTGCTGGTGAACATGGAACTTTTCCTTGACATGAAACGGTAGCCTAAAATCAAACCAGTGGAAGCCTGCAGTGCATGGAACTGCTGACCTTACCTACCTTATTCATGCAATAAATAAGACTAAATAAATAAGAAATAAAAAAAATAAGAAATAAGAAATAAAAAAAACTTTCAGCAGTGCTGTGCCAGTGCGACTCCTGTGACCTGTCCCTGATCCCTCAGGCAGCGCGCTCACTCGCAAAGCAGACAGTCGCGCCTCTGATACCGCGGGCGTGTTTTTCCACATTCGAATATTAATTTTCACCTTCAAAATTCTGTTTTTTTTAACTATTATATATATTCGAATTTAGAATATTAGTACAATTCGTACCGTTCCACGTAAGCACCGCTCAACTATGATGTTTCCAAGCACATTTTTGCGCATGTGAAAAGGATGATTTTTTTTCCTGACGATATTGCAACGTGAGTGAAGTTGCTACAAAGCCTATCAAATACATCGCGAATGTTGAAACATTTTGATTCTAATGAGAGAGTTCCGTGAGCATAATGCCCCTTTTACTTTCGCTTTAAATTATTTCGTTTAGGCTTGTTCATAGTTATTATTTTTTTTAAATTCTTGTTCTGTTCTGTATATGAATATTACATTTAAAGAGTTTGTTGTGGAATATGTTGTGTATTTTTTAAGCATGCAGCAAACGGTTATTAATTGGTTAAAATTCCTGTATGTAGGCCTATAGCTTGATCAAATTATTTCAGAATCGACTTTGCGTTGCAATCGCGTCACGGATCAGCAAGTGCACGTGTAACATCATAAGTGGTTAAAAAAAGTGCTGAGATGATTTTTTTCTGCGCACAAGCCTATGGGTCGCGTCAAAAAAAAAAGGGAAAAAAAGGGTCCCTCTTGAAAAAGTTTGAAAACCAATGGCGTAGAAGACTGTCACGGCAGTTTTCTGTGGCGTCGCTATGACGACCTGGTACTATTGCGGAGGTACTATCTGTAATGGAAAACGGAGCGAAAAACGAGCCGAGCCGAGCCGAGCCGAGGCGAGTCGAGTCAAGTTGAGCTGGTACTGGTAATGGAAATTAAAATGCGCTATAATATGCATTAAGCTACATTTAGCGTTCTTATAATGAGTTTCTATGGGAGGAAAATGCTTAACGTCAAATTAAACGCTTCTGTATCATAAATGCATGCTGACTGGAAATGCATGAATAATTGTCACAGGTGTGCAGACAGACGAAGACGATGAAGATAGTTCCCACGACTAAGTTTAATAGTAAATCCCAAAAGGCCGGCAGACAGACAGATCAGGCATAGTGCTGTCTAGAAACAGCGATGATGAAGGTACCGGCTGGGAGAGGGTGAGAGTTGTTACTTCTTCATTGAAGTCTATCAGCCAGTCCTCATTCTCTGTACTCACTGTTCCCACGATTTCTCCGTGGTCGATGCTGGTGATTCGGGCTCTGGGTCGGGCTGTGTTCTGGATCAGGGAAGGACGCTCTCCAGACACTGGATGATGGCTTCTTTCCAGTTGGGAGGTCGATGGGATGATGATAATTCGCCCCGATCCAGAACAGTGACTTCAGGGTCTCGTCATCGTAGGGCTGGTGATGGCGAGATAAAAAAAACTTTCAGAAAAAGACAAAAAATCCGTGCTCTCACGAGCCACAGCAGCAAATCAGCGGCATAATCCATAGCTTGGTTCGGTCTTCTGTCACGGGTGTGTGCAGGTAAGCAGTCGAAGAATATATTTACAGATGAAGTTTAGTAGAATTTCCCAAAAGGCAGGCAGACCGAAAAATGATAGACTGTGAAGGGTGAACTTAAATAGTGACTTTAACAAGATGATTAATGACACTGATACAAACGAACAAGGAACACAAAAAATGAATGAAAACTAACTAAAAGTCCATGAAAACTAAACACACTGTGACAATAATGTTGATATTGTTTTGAATACAACTTGAAAAATATTAAAACAATAAAAAAATATTGAAAAAATTAAATGAAACTTTAAAAATGAAACTAAAACTACCAGTTTGTGACTGCAAGTCACTGTCTTAATAAATAAGTCCATGAATCATTCATTCAGCCAATTCGTTCAAAACAACTGATTCAGGAACGAAGCAAGTGACTCTATTTAATAATGAGTCTTAAATCATCTTTGACTCACCCAATTAATTCAAAAATGCAGATTCAAACAAAACACTGTGTTTCTCAGAGGAGTCTGTGGGTTTGTTTGTATATAACTATATTCTTTGTGAAACAGAGCAAAAATAGAAAATATTGTGTCTAAGATGTAACTCAATGTTAACTTTTTGTTACATAAAAACTTTTACATAAAATCAGTATCACTTTTACAATCATGCTGATGTTCAGGAAAAACAGCACTCTTGCTTGTGTGGTATTGCTTAACATGGTCTTACGACATAAGTGTAAAAAGATATGAAAAGTCAACCAGATTTTATCCTCATATCTTGATGTTTGGGGGAATTCACACTGCATTATAATAGGCCACATCACGCCAGGGGGGAGCTAGGTGGTGCTGTATAATAGCCATAGCACCCGCCCAGCACCCCCAAGAAATGTGTGTAATTTTTTATATTTATATTTTAATGTCATGTTTGAATAGTCTTTTTCATGTTGTTAAAAATGGGTATTAAATAATAATTTAAAAATATATATTTAGTCTAAAAAAACATGAGGCCCAAACAGGCGATCTTCTTTGGCCAATGGACGCGGCGCCTGGTGAACGTTTGCAGACATCCCAAGTCTCCCGCATATTGATAGCGGCTCCCTGATGGCCGCAAATTAGTTCAAATCTCCTGGAATCTAGAGCTCGCGAGCTCCAAACGTGTAGCGCGGGCAAGACAGAGAGAGCGAGAGACCTTGCGTGTGTGTGTGTGTAAATGTGCGTGTGTGAGCATGAGAGATTATCTTATGGAAAGTTACCCATGTCAATCTCTAGGAATGGTGAAGGGTGTGTGATGATGTGGGGTGATTTTAATTCCAAAGGCCAAGGGAACTTTATCAGGATCCATGAAATAACTGGCCTTTAAAAATAAAAATCTGCCTGCGTTTTGGGAATTTAACATAGGGTGTACTGAATTATGCACCCTGTATTTCAGTGGTGGAAAGTAACTAATTACAAATACTTTCGTTACAGTACTTGAGTAGATTTTTAGATTTTTTCTACGTTCTTGAGTATAATTAAATTGTGGTACTTTTACTCTTACTTGAGTAAAATAAAAATATAGTATTCAACTTCTCTACATTTATTTTTCATAAAAAGTACAAAGTACTTTGACAAAGGTGCCGACGGAGCAACAGGGCAAGCTGACATTTGACAGACACTTTTCATACTACTGCGGTGGAGCCTCTGCGCTTCAGCCAATAACAGACAGATCTGAAGCAGTTCAGCCAATAACAGGCAGGTCTGACTCGGGTGCAAAACCAATCAAAACTTTCAGTACGGCTGGGGGGCGGGGCGTTCAAACCGCGCTTTGACATTCAATCACTGGCGCTCGTGTTTTGAATCAGTAGCGGGAGCGCTAACGTTTCAATATTTCAGTGAATGTAAGTGAGTATTCTGCTCATATTTAATTATGGCAACTACTGAAATGGGTCATACCATTGATAATACCAGAGCACTGAGCAGTTGAAGTAAATAAAAAAGCTTGGCTCATAACATGGACGCAGTTATTGCATGGACCAAATGGTTTTTCTCTTTACTTTATCTGTTCAAACATCTTTGTGTCTGGTTTGATCTGTCGGTGAATAAACAGCTTCTGCTGGATGTTTGTCGTCTCTGTGTGTGTCAGTAGTTTGTGGCTGAAGCGTTTCTTCATTTTCTCTCCTGCTAATAAGAAGCTCACAATCTTCCACTCCACACAAAACATCTTTACACTGAAATAAAGTGAATCCATCAACAGACAAATAAGAGTCACAGGTTTAATATGATTGACAGCTCACAAATAACACAGTAGATACAGATATGTAATTCAATATTTCACTCTTCTTCTGTTAGTTTTCATTCAGGGCCAGAATTCATTTGAAAATGTAAGATCAGCAAAAGCTTGTTGATTTTCGTGATGTTAAAGGAGACGGATGTGTGAGTGGAAACTAACTGAGGTTGGGGGAGGAATCACACACAAGTTGCACAACCTGATAAATATCCCAGTTCAGTCGTGTTTCATATTGTTTTCAGATATTTTAAGGGTTGCTTTCATGTGTTTTTTTCAATGAACCGATGAATAAAATGTTCCTGAAATGAGTTTAGTTCTGATTGTGGTGTCTGGTTGGTGAGTTTTAAATGTATTTTTTATGGCTTCAGTTGTCTTCCATTTTGCTACAGAATTATTCCAGTCTGGATCAACACATGTTTGTTACAGTGTGACTCTGTGTTTCCCCCTTTTTCTTAGTGTTTTGGTTTAGTCCTATTCTGTTTTCCCGCTCCTCGTTTGCCTTCAGTTAATTCACCTGTGTTTAGTTAATTATCTTCATCTGTGTCACCTGTGCCCCAATTATGTTCCTTTGTCTCCCTGTGTTATTTAAGACCTCTGTTTCTCCCTATTCCTTGTTTGTTCTCATTTGATGTATGATGTGTGTAGTGACTCCTGAGTTTTCTTTAAATAAATTCCTGTTCCTCGTTGTCTTGCTCGTGATTCCTCTACAACGTCCCGTAACAATGTTAACCCTTCAAATGTAGAAGTATTTCCACGCTAGAAATACAGCGCTCATCTCCAGGCGATTATACAGCCCGTTCTCATCTCAAGGTGTCATACATGTGACGCTTTTGACATTTCGTCGAAATCTTACGCACATGGCATCCTTTAGCGTCAATATGAGACGCAGATCCCAAGGCGTCATAACCGTAACCCTACCCCAGACCTAAACCTACCCATAACAGTGCGTGTTATATTGATGCTAAAGGGTGCCATGTGCGTAAGATTTCAACGAAATGTCATATCGCGTCACCTATATGACGCTAAAGGATGAGAATGCGTTGGATTATATGTCATATTAGATGAGGGCCTAAACAGAGACTGAGCTGCCGTTCAAGACCACATCCCATTCTGTGAGAGAGGAGTCCAGGAGACGATCCACAAGTTTTTCACTGGTCCAACACATGATTTCCTCAGATCTGGGAGATGAAGACCTTCCCTGCGGTCATGAACTAGGCGGCTATTTAAAACCGCAGCCCAACCAGTGACAGTGGTGTCTGTCGAGGTAGTCTTGCAATGGCAACACAAGTGTGGGACTCGAGGTGATACCAGGGTCTTCCACAGAGAAAGAGTATGAAGCATCTGTGCGTAACCCTTATGTCTCACAGATAGTTGCTCAGAGGGAAGTCTCGGCTCCTGAGTAACCAGAAATGGCTGCAATATGTCCTGGCCTAAACTGGGTCAGACCGAGAGTGACTGCATACCAGAAAGATTTGCCCACAAAGCAAACTTGAAAGTCTGTGTCTACGGCCACATCACCCATATTACTGTAGACTTCTAGGAGAACTTAGGCAAATGCCCCTGCCCCCCAAAAAACGGCTCTTACCTCTTGCCTGAGTTCATCATAAAATGAGGTGGACTGATGCCGAAGTAAGTCCTATAACCTCATTCCATGACCTGCCGATTCCACAGATACAAATGGCAGAAGTTACCATTATCCTGAAAGCATTGATCTAGGCTTCTACACTTCTACAAGTCAATTCACCTATATTTATATAGCATTGTTTAAAATATTGTTTCAAAGCAGCTTTTTAAATAAGAAAATAATGATTCAATGATGCAAACAGAATTAAATTCAATAAACAGCTTCTGCTGGATGTTTGTCGTCTCTGTGTGTGTCAGTAGTTTGTGGCTGAAGCGTTTCTTCATTTTCTCTCCTGCTAATAAGAAGCTCACAATCTTCCACTCCACACAAAACATCTTTACACTGAAATAAAGTGAATCCATCAACAGACAAATAAGAGTCACAGGTTAAATATGATTGACAGCTCACAGCACTAAATAACACAGTAGATACAGATATACTGATTTTCGTGATGTTAAAGGAGACGGATGTGTGAGCGGAAACTAACTGAGGTTGGGGGAGGAATCACACACAACCTGATAAATATCTCAGTTCAGTCTTTCAGATCAATCTGAGTGTTTCAGACATTAAGAGTTACTATCGTGGGCTTTTCAGTGAACCGGTGAAGAAAATGTTTCTCAAATTAGTTTTGCTCTGTTTGTGTTTCTGGTGTCTGGATGGTGAGTTTTAAATGTGTTTTTCTGTTCTGGTATCCTGTGATAAATTACTGGTGAAATTAGTTGGATCAACATTCACTGTTATTCTCGAATAGAAACAAATAATGTGTGATTTTGCTGAGAGATAACACTCTTATTTGAGATTAAAGTCAATATTTTTAATGCAGTTATTGATTATATAAAAGAACTGATAAGAATGTAATTGTGTACCTTGAAATGCAATGTAAGTCGCTTTGGATAAAAGCTTCTGCCAAAATTCATAAATGTAAATATAAACTGTTTAACTATTTCTCATTTTCATTCATCATCTTTTGTCTTTGAACTGCTGCAGAATATTAATAATTTCACATTTACATGATTAAAAGTATTTTAGTGAAGCTTCATCAAACCAATATCAAGTGATTTTAATCTGTGAAAAACTCTGTTCTTCAGGAGTGTTTGGTCTTTCACTTCAGTTTGATTATGATGATGATGATGAAGTGAAGTCAGTGATGATGTTTGGTCATGATCCTCTTCAGGATGGGATGATGATTATAGGAGGTTATGCGAAGGAGGGAGATTCAGTCACTCTAAACTCTGATCTTACTGAAATGAAGGATGATGATGTGATTCAGTGGAGATTTAAGTCGAGGTTTGGAGATGAAAACACATTAATAGCTGAAATCAATAAACGGTTCATCATTCTATATGATGATGTTCGTGATGGGAGATTCAGAGACAGACTGAAGCTGGACAATCAAACTGGATCTCTGACCATCACACACACCACAACTAAACATACTGGAGTTTATGAACTACAGATCAACAGTGAGAGAAAGATTTTCGATCTCTATGTCAGGAGTGAGTAAACCTTTTGAGTGATTTAGTCTCACATATGGGATTTGTAATGTTCAGTGATGTCACATAACTGTCAGATTTAAACTGTTTGAACTGCGGTACAAACAAACATGGCAGCACCATCTCACAATTTAAATCAAGATCATGACGGTTCGCCATGGAAACAATAACGTTCTATAATAATGTCGCCTTGAAAAAACTCACCCAGTCAGAATCACGCGTGAAAGGGTTAAATAGTCGGTTTCTCCTGTTTTTAATGACAAAATTAAATTAAACTCCATTTTTTCTTTTTGTTGTTTTATGATGTATGTTTTATGTTTATTTTAGTCACTCTAAACTCTGATAGTAATAGTATTTTATTGTAATCAAAAGGATTTTGAAATGTATGCAATGTTTAATAGAGAGCTAACGCAGTGTTGGCAGAACCGGCTAATATGATGTCACTTCCTGGTTCTAGTAAGAGCTCGAGCTGCTGGAGTTTGCTTGGTAACGTTTTACATTACAGCCCGCAAATACTGCGTATTTAAAACTAATTTACAGTGTAACTTTCTGTAATTATAGTGTACCTACAACATATAAAGTTTTAGGAACTAAGGGGTAATAACCAGAAGAATTAACAAATTATTTATACTGTAAGTATTTTAGAACTGATGGTTACTTATTCTCCTATTATGATACAACAATTTTACATTTGGGAGAAATTTAGCGAGAACATTCATTGATTAAAATAATATAAATATGAAGCTCAGATAATCAACAGAATTAGTTTTAGTGTGGCATTAAACATTAAACATAATAATAGCCTACACTGTAAAAAATATTTTAGCAATTTAGTTGTTTCAACTTATTTTTTTAACTAGATTGTCCAGACAACAAGAAATTTTAAGTTTTCTTGTCCTCAACTTATCGAAATAAGTTAGTTAAACTAAAAAAAACCCATGCAAAAAGATAACTCAAAATAATGAGTTAACTTTTTTTACAGTGTAGTAACAGTAAAAGTAAGAGTATATTTTTTTGTTATTGTTCCATATACAAATATATTTCTCTTTTCATTCATCATCTTTTGTCTTTGCACTGCTGCAGAATATTATCAGTTTCACATTTAAATTATTAAAAGTATTTTAGTGAAGCTTCATCAAACCAATATTAAGTGATTTAAAGCTTTAATCTGTGAAAAACTCTATTCTTCAGATAGACGTATGGATATTAAAGAGACAGTGTTAATGAAGGAGACATTAGTGATGGAGATATACGTGATGGAGGGAGATTCAGTCTCTCTAAACTCCCATCTTACTGAAATAAAGGATGATGAAGTGATTCAGTGGAGGTTTAGAGATGAAATCACATTAATAACTGAAATCAACAAACGTGCCGACAGAATCACTGTATATGATGATGTTCTTGATGGGAGATTCAGAGACAGACTGAAGCTGGACAATCAAACTGGATCTCTTACCATCACAAACATCACAACTGAACATGCTGGACATTATAAACTACAGATCAACCGTGGGAGAAAGAGTTTTACTCCCAATAGGTTCATTCTCAATGTCATTGGTGAGTTACTGGTGAGAACTATTCAATTTAATAAACCATTATAAAGTGATTTAACAGTATTAATCTCTGACTAACCCTTTCTGGGATTCGGCTGCTGTTGTTGTTCTGGTTTATGTCATCAGATTCAGAAGAGCTGGACAGGATTTTTCATTAGTGATTTTTAATGTCTTTCTATATTCCTCTTCCCCAAAGAGTGAAATCTGAAGCTCCATTAGTTTGAACTGAGAACAAGAGAATACAGATTGAAACCGAAATTAAAACCTTAAAAAACATTTAGTTTCATGAAATAGTATAAATGTTAACTGAAATAAGAAATATAAAAAAAAAAAACTTTATTTCAGCTAGTTGACATAAGGGTACATTTCTCAATTTAATTATTTATCTTGATGTTTTAAAATACTAAAAACTGTAAATTAAAATGAATAAAACTACAAAAACAAATTACAATCACAAAAAACAACAATTACTAAAACTTAAACTAAACTGAAAATGGAAAATATGAAAATAAAACTGGTTCAAAATATTAATATCAATTTATTTAAAAAAAAATGCATGTACTGTTCGATTAAACTGGGAAGGGTCATAGCACTTGCATATTCTTGTCCTATTGTTAGTTTCACTGCTTCCATTGCTCTCATTTGTAAGTTGCTTTGGATAAAAGCGTCTGCTAAATGTAAAATTTATAATAGTATCTGTCACGGTACAGAGAGAGGCAGACAGGTAAATAGTAAAAGATGGTACTTTATTGAACAGAGACATGGAGTGGAACAGCAGAGATGATAAGTGAGTGTATATTGTAGAATCTGAACAGGATGAACTTAGCTGGATGATAATGTTTCTCTCTTCTTAGTAGCTGAGGCTGTGGATACAGCGGGCAGAAGACTGACAACGGATGACAGGAAGCAGATGATCAGATATGAGGAATCTTCGGGGTAAGTAGTAACGGGTAAGGTTGTGTTGGAGTATTGTGTGATCGTGTAAGGACGAGACCAGACACTGTAGTGCTGTGGATGTGGTGACTATATAGTGTTGTGATTAGCTGTGCTGAGTGCAGGCAGGTGATGGTGACAGGTGATGGTGATTAGTAATCAGGTGATGGTGATGAGTAATCAGGTGATGGTGATTAGTAATCAGGTGATGGTGATGAGTAATCAGGTGATGGTGATGAGTAATCAGGTGATGGTGACAGGTGATGGTGATAGTTAATCAGGTGATGGTGATAGGTAATCAGGTGATGGTGACAGGTGATGGTGATGAGTAATCAGGTGATGGTGATGAGTAATCAGGTGATGGTGATTAGTAATCAGGGGATGGTGATAGGTAATCAGGTGATGGGTAATCAGGTGATGGTGATTAGTAATTAGGTGATGGTGATAGGTAATTAGGTGATGGTGATTAGTAATCAGGGGATGGTGATAGGTAATCAGGTGATGGGTAATCAGGTGATGGTGATTAGTAATCAGGTGATGGTGATAGGTAATTAGGTGATGGTGATAGGTAATCAGGTGATGGTGATTAGTAATCAGGGGATGGTGATAGGTAATCAGGTGATGGTGATTAGTGATCAGGGGATGGTGATAGGTAATCAGGTGATGGTGATTAGTAATCAGGTGATGGTGATAGGTAATTAGGTGATGGTGATAGGTAATCAGGTGATGGTGATTAGTAATCAGGGGATGGTGATAGGTAATCAGGTGATAGGTAATCAGGTGATGGGTAATCAGGTGATGGTGATTGGTAATTAGGTGATGGTGATAGGTAATTAGGTGATGGTGATTAGTAATCAGGTGATGGTGATAGGTAATTAGGTGATGGTGATAGGTAATCAGGTGATGGTGATAGGTAATCAGGTGATGGTGATTAGTAATCAGGGGATGGTGATAGGTAATCAGGTGATGGTGATTAGTAATCAGGGGATGGTGATAGGTAATCAGGTGATGGTGATTAGTAATCAGGGGATGGTGATTAGTAATCAGGTGATGGTGACGTGATGGTGATGGGTAATCAGGTGATTAGTAATCAGGTGATGGTGATTAGTAATCAGGGGATGGTGATAGGTAATCAGGTGATGGTGTTAGGTAATCAGGTGATAGGTAATCAGGTGATAGGTAATCAGGTGATAGGTAATCAGGTGATAGGTAATCAGGTGATAGGTAATCAGGTGATAGGTAATCAGGTGATGGTGATTAGTAATCAGGGGATGGTGTTAGGTAATCAGGTGATAGGTAATCAGGTGATGGTGATAGGTAATCAGGTGATAGGTAATCAGGTGATGGTGATAGGTAATCAGGTGATGGTGTTTAGTAATCAGGTGATGGTGATAGGTAATTAGGTGATGGTGATGGGTAATCAGGTGATGGTGATAGGTAATTAGGTGATGGTGATTGGTAATCAGGTGATGGTGATAGGTAATCAGGTGATAGGTAATCAGGTGATAGGTAATCAGGTGATGGTGATTAGTAATCAGGGGATGGCGATAGGTAATCAGGTGATGGTGTTAGGTAATCAGGTGATAGGTAATCAGGTGATAGGTAATCAGGTGATGGTGATTAGTAATCAGGGGATGGTGATAGGTAATCAGGTGATGGTGATAGGTAATCAGGTGATAGGTAATCAGGTGATGGTGATAGGTAATCAGGTGATGGTGATAGGTAATCAGGTGATAGGTAATCAGGTGATGGTGATAGGTAATCAGGTGATGGTGATAGGTAATCAGGTGATGGTGATAGGTAATCAGGTGATAGGTAATCAGGTGATGGTGATAGGTAATCAGGTGATAGGTAATCAGGTGATAGGTAATCAGGTGATGGTGATAGGTAATCAGGTGATGGGTAATCAGGTGATGGTGTTTAATAATCAGGTGATGGTGATAGGTAATTAGGTGATGGTGATTAGTAATCATGTGATGGTGATAGGTAATTAGGTGATGGTGATTGGTAATCAGGTGATGGTGATAGGTAATTAGGTGATGGGGATTAGTAATCATGTGATGGTGATAGGTAATTAGGTGATGGTGATTGGTAATCAGGTGATTAGTAATCGTGCGTCCTGGAGTCCTTATCGGAGGGTGTACAAACTCCAGGACGGAGCAGGCTGTGCAGGGCAGAGCTGGCAATTCAGACGGCCATGGCAGAGCTGTATAGCCCCCCCAAAAAATGTCTTGGGCGGAGCTATGGGCACTGGTTCAGGGACAGGTTTTGAGGGTTCAGTGGGGGCTGACCAGGCGTGAACAGTCTCTGGCTCGGCAGGACTGACGTGATGTGCAGGCTCGGCAGGACCGACGCGGAGATCAGGCTCGGCATGGCGTGAAGAAACTCAGGCTCGATCGACAGGAAGTGAAGCTACTCATGCTTGGTAGACCAGGCGTGAAAAATCACAGGTGATGTGTCAAAGTCTATTAGGTTAATTTTCTCTGGAACTTGGAGCAGGAAAGGAACAAACGATTCAGGAGGGACGATCTTAGCGGAATGAGCCTCTGGAAGGATGGTCTCGGCAGGACGAGACTTTGGATTTGGGACGAAGGCTGGAGGTGGGATGTGACAATCAGGCGATGACATGGCGTACCAAGGGATGAAGCTCTCCGGACAACTGGAGAGTGCCTCTCTCCAGTCCAGACCGGAGAGATCTGGAAGCTCCCTCGGATCGACAAGGTTTGCCCCCAGCCGGTAACACGCCTTGATCGTTTCGTCATGTAAGGTGCTGGTGAGATTATAAAACGCCTCCGGAAATGCAAACAGATCCCGGCTGCCTTGAGCCACTGCCGCGATCTGTCCAGCGAGTTCCCAATTCTCTGTGGGGCTCTGCATCGGGTCTGGTCTTCTGTCACGGTACAGAGAGAGGCAGACAAGTAAATAGTAAAAGATGGTACTTTATTGAACAGAGGCATGGAGTGGAACAGCAGAGATGATAAGTGAGTGTATATTGTAGAATCTGAACAGGATGAACTTAGCTGGATGATAATGCTTCTCTCTTCTTAGAAGCTGAGGCTGTGGATACAGCGGGCAGAAGACTGACAACGGATGACAGGAAGCAGATGATCAGATATGAGGAATCTTCGAGGTAAGTCATAACAGGTAAGGTTGTGTTGGAGTATTGTGTGATCGTGTAAGGACGATCGTTCAAGGAGGATGTTGGAAAATGTAGTGAAGAGCTGGATGATGAACTGGTGACAGTGACAGTATCTAAATGATCCTGACATAACACTGGTTTGATTCTCATAGAATAAATGTTAATACAAAATGTTAAATGTTAGTTTAAGAGTATAAATAGCACTTTAGACAATACAGATTGTTTCAAAGAAAAGTGTCAGCTGAAGTCAGTTCAGTTTTGATTCAGTTCTGTTGTAAAGAGCATCAATTATTAAACTAGTTCATTTAATCTATAAAGCAGTTCTACAGAAAATAGTGGTGTCAACATCATCCAGCTCAGTTCAATTTTCAGATCAATAATATTTTTGAATATGAACTGTTGATGTGTGTGACCATTGCCATTTTGTTCGACTTTATTTACTTCTGAACTTTGAAATTAGAACCATTCTAACCATTACTGATCTACAGGAAGTTTCAGCTTAAAGTGACACTCAGAGTGTCGAATAATCAGCAAACAAACACACGACGATGGTCACACACATCAACACTGTTACAGATGTGCAGTTATTTTAGCTGACGGTAGTTTCAGATCATTTTACTAAAAACCAGCTCTAACATCAGAGGATCTGTCATTTTATCACTGAAGCAGTTTTGAAGAGTTTGTCTTTTCATATTATTGGACTGAAACTGATGAAGAGAATGTTTCTCAAAAAGTTTTGCTCAATTTGTGTTTGTTGCATTTGGTTGGTGAGTTTTAAATGTGTTTTTATGACTTCAGTTGTTTCAGTTCTGATAACATTTGATAAATTACTGGTTAAATTAGTTTGAGAGGATCAACATTCACTGTTATTCTCATATAGAAATAATTGAACTGTGCTTTTACTGTCAGATCAAGTTTGAATTTAGCTCTAAACTCAGTTATGGATTGATTAAAATAAATATAAATATGAAGCTCAGATAATCAACAGCATTAGTTTTAGTGTGACGTTAAACATTAAAGTAAAAGTGTCTTTTTTAGTTTTTGTTCCATATATAAATATATTTCTCTTTTCATTCATCATCTTTTGTCTTTACTGCTGCAGAATATTATTAATTTCACATTTAAATGATTAAAAGTATTTTAGTGAAACTTCCTCAAACCAAGTGATTTAAAGCTTTAATCTGTGAAAAACTCTGTTCTTCAGGAGCGTATGCTGATGTTTGGAGTTTAATGATGATATTCATTTCAAATTTAAATTTCGAACTATTTACTTTTGTAATCCATCAAGTGATCATCTTAATCTGTGATGAACCCTGTGTGTGTGTGTGTGTGTGTGTGTGTGTGTGTGTGTGTGTGTGTGTGTGTGTGTGTGTGTGTGTGTGTGTGTGTGTGTGTGTGTGTGTGTGTGTGTGTGTGTGTGTGTGTGTGTGTGTGTGTGTGTTTGGTGATTCAGGACTGAGATCAGTGAAGGAGGGAGATTCAGTCTCTCTAAACTCTGACACTGAAATAAAGGATGATGATGTGATTCAGTGGATGTTTGGAGATAAAGACACATTAATAGCAGAAATCAATACACGGGCCGACAGAATCACTGTATATGATGATGTTCTTGATGGGAGATTCAGAGACAGACTGAAGCTGGACAATCAAACTGGATCTCTGACCATAACACACATCACAACTGAACATGATGGATATTATAAACTACAGATCAACAGTGAGAGACGGAGATTCATTCTCGCTGTCATTGGTGAGTTCAAAAACATTTACTCCTGTTTTTAATGAAAATATATAAAGGAATTCATACACGATTATGTTTTATTTTATATTATTTATTTTTTATGTACATTTTAAACTAATCAATTTTGTAAACCATTATAACGTTATTTAGTATTAATCTCTGACAAACCCTGTTCTCTGTGTGTTTGGCGATTCAGTTGAAGTGTCAGTGATGGAGGGAGATTCAGTCTCTCTAAACTCTGACACTGAAATGAAGGATGATGATTGGATTCAGTGGAGATTTGGAGATGAAAACACATTAATAGCTGAAATCTATAAATGGGCCGACAGAATCACTGTATATGATGATGTTCTTGATGGGAGATTCAGAGACAGACTGAAGCTGGACAAACAAACTGGATCTCTTACCATCACAAACACCACAACTGAACATACTGGAGAATATATACTACTGAAGTCTTCAGAACGATGGATATTTTCATACAGTTTCTCAAAAGCATTCAGAGTTTCTGTCTATAGTGAGTAGAGATCATTTGTCCTGTCTTTCAAATATTCTTATTTACTATTTACATATTGAATTTTTAAATCGTTTATAGTTTATCACAGACTCACTTGGAACTAAATATAAGATTGTTGATTAGATTTGATTATATTTCTGTTTATTCAGAAATATTAGTTGATGTCAGCACTGATATTAGTGTTTATTGACTGATCTGATCTCAGTTTGATGTGTTTATTCCTCAGACTCTGTCCACTGTTGTGGTCCTACTGAAGCTGTGATCCGATTGGTCCTTTCTGCTCTGGTGGGCGTGGCTACTGTCATCATTCTGGTTTATGACATCAGATCCAGAAGAGCTGAACGAGATCAAGCACATATTCACACATCAGGTACATGATTGATGATGTCATTTCTCACAAACTGATTTAGCATGTATTGGTATTTGTATTATGTAAATGTATTAATGTATGGCTTTTTATGTTCATCTTTTTCAGGAAGTATTGAAATCTGAAGCAGAACGCTGAACTTTAAAGGTTCTTCAAGTGTGTTTTTGTTCTTCTTGGTTTTTTTTTTCATAATAAATACTGAATAATTGAGCTTGATAATTTTTTATATTTTCTAAAGAAAAATCTTATTTGTAAGGCTTGTTGTGAACTTTTTCCTTGCAGAAAAGTTAGAAGCTCAGGAGACCAGGAGACAATGGACGTTTTCCAAGCAGAAGTTCTTTATTGCTGGTAGCTGCAGTCATTCCAACATCGTCTGAATTAAAGTAACTGTACATGGTATATTATAGGCCTTTTAGTAGGAGGGACTTGTGGAGGTGGAGACAAATTCAAACAAAGCATGCAAATGTAGTACGAACACACCCTACTCTGAGGGCATTACCAATCCAATGGAATCAGCATAACTATTCAAATGCTGATAGTGGCCAGGAACTCTGGTTCCTTAGAGCCATCCCAGAGCCATTAAAGACAAAAGGTGAAAGGCTCAGTGATCAGACTCATTTAACTTACAATGGAGAAAAACAGGATTTGCCAGATTCTCTTGCTGGAAACTGTTTCACAGCTGATATCATTTACATTCCACCCTTAAATGTTACATTCAATGTACAGAATATTTCTCAGTTTATATACTATTGTATTGGAACCTAAATTAAACCTTTTAATAAATTTGTATTTCATCAATTCCCCCTTTGGGAGTTCTAAATAACTCCCACACTATATACAAATTTAAACACTTAAAAGTTCATTCTTGTAACTTGCGTAAGTTACAGGCGCATAGCTTGCTCTGTGTTGATGTTTCTTCAATTGCATGTTGACACAGAAATAAAACATGCAATTAGAGTCCGTGAAATTCTTACGGATAATAGTCTTTTCTGGTAGGAATTGGGATTTTCTCGTGAGAGGCGTGATTCATTTGTTGGATGAAACACTTGACACTGTGGACGCATAGATAGTATGCCAGTAGAACAAACAACAACATAATTGCTATTTCCTTTATCCACAGCCAGGGTTTACCAATCAAGTTTCCGAACCATGAAGAATTATCTTCAGTCATCTGGTGCACTTTTGCTGAGATATCAAGAATGTCTTGTTGGATTTTGTTCAAGTTCTCTGTTGGATCCATTAAACCGGTGCAGCACTCAGGTCCGATGATGGTGCAGGCTCCTCCTTGTGTTGCTAGAATGTAATCCAAGGCCACTCTGTTCTGTAAGATCATTATCTTGTGCGAAGCGAGAGTGTCCGTGATGTTGCCAAGGGCCAAAGCCGTATCATTGGCCAATTTCTGTACAGAGTTCGATAAGCTTCTGACTTGATCAAGGGCCTGCATGACACCATAAGATGGGATTAATGCTCCAAGAGTCCTTGACCACCATGTTTGGGCACAAGTGAGTCCTGGAATGCAGCTATCTTCTTGGTTTGTGGTAGACGGAGCTGACTTGTGTAACTGTGGGGAGCTTGGGGTGGAGTGTGTATTTTCTCTGATAGCTGGTAGAAGATAAACGAGGGTGCACCTGCCGTTGAATTGGCTGGGGAGGATACTGTAGACAGAAGTTCCACATAACCAAAAAGTGTCAGTTGGTGGAGGAATCATACACAACTGATTCATTGCAAACAAATTTGGTATGGATGGGTTCCTGGAGAGACACTCTGCCAAGTCCTTTTCCTCTTTCTTATCGGTTGTAGTAACGTACACATGGGAGTCTGGTCCTCTTTCAATAATAAAGCTGCAACGTTCAGGAGGAATTTCACCCAGCGGAGTCGATCCTGGAGCATAATTTTCTATGCACCAATAAAACATCATTGGCAGGAGTAGATCTGTCATGATGGGAGTAGCTGAAGTTCATTGCAAACAAATTTGGTATGGATGGGTTCCTGGAGAGACACTCTGCCAAGTCCTTTTCCTCTTTCTTATCGGTTGTAGTAACGTACACATGGGAGTCTGTTCCTCTTTCAATAATAAAGCTGCAACGTTCAGGAGGAATTTCACCCAGCGGAGTCGATCCTGGAGCATAATTTTCTATGCACCAATAAAACATCATTGGCAGGAGTAGATCTGTCATGATGGGAGTAGCTGAAGTTAGGTTGCAGGATGGTAGTCCTGGAATGCAACACGGAGAAGCTGGAGGAAGTGTTACGCTGTGACATGTATCCTTGTTGTATAATCCACTGGTATGATGTTTGAACAAGGTACACGTGTCACATTTGGAGATAGGGTGTGCCACCCATGGGATTCCTGCTCCTACTGAAGGGGCGTGTGGCATGCAAACATTCTTTCCTGCAAACAAGGCATTTCTTGACATATTCATCAGCTCTAAGAATATGTTGTTTCTGGAGTCCACACTTTGTGCGATATCCATGATGGTTAGTAGCAAGACAATCTTGATCATGTCGATGGATGACTGGAGGTTTCGTCGTCTCTGCGTTGTGTATTTTTTTTTATTTTTTTATCCTTTTGTGATAGTTGGCTCGGAAGTAGTTCTAGTTGATTTCTTCAGTTTGTGTCTTCATACGCAGATGAGGAGATCGGTGCATATGGTCTCTGGACAGTCATCAGTGGTATCTGTACAGAGGAAGAGAGAAAACAAAAAGACAGCAGCAGTATTTGTTCAAACACTAGGGTTGTAAACTTTTCTGAGTCTGCTATTGTTGTTCCTTCTTTCCCTATTTCTTAATTATGACACCTAAAGAACGCAGTGAGGTGAGGATGGACTAACGGATGGGATGGCCTATGAGGGATTCTTCACCGAAGGGTTGGCCCCCGACGCATGTTGCAATCGGTTCTTCCCCTCGGCTCCCCACTGGTTATGTCCTATCCTATCCCTGTAGGTGGAGGAACAACTTTACAGTGTGACACATGAGTCCAGGTTTTCTTTCCTTGACACAATACTGCAGCTGCTGTAATCAACATCACTTGATATGGTCCATGCCACTTAGGCTCTAATGGCTTGTTTTTGAATGACTTTATCATAACCCATTGACCTGGGATGATAGTGTGTCCACCTTCTGGTGGAGTCTGCCAACACGACTCAACTCTCTCTCTGGCACTCTGTACTGCCTTTGTGAGGTTTTCACAGTAAGTGATCAGGGCATCTGAGGCAATGTGTACATCAGCATTTCTAAGATCAATCACACCTGGCATCTGCATTGGGCGTCCAGTAATAATCTCATGAGGGCTCAGTCCTACTGATCTGTTAGGTGACGCTCTCATACTACACAGTACTGCTGGCAACGCTTCGACCCATGCTACTCCTTCCTGATGCATTTTGCTTAGTCTGGTTTTGATAGTTCTGTTTGCACGTTCAACTTGCCCTGATGCTTGTGGCCTATAGGGGCAGTGAAGGTTCCACTTAATCTGCAACATTCTAGACACTTCCTTGACTACCTGTCCTGTGAAGTGTGTACCTTGATCTGAGTCAATGCAATCTGGTAATCCCCATCTGGGAATGAAATCAGTGACAAGACATTTAGCAGTATGTGCAGCTGTAGCACGTCCTGTTGGATAAGCTTCTACCCATCTTGAGAACTTGTCTATTACTACCAAAACATCAGTTTTTCCCTTACAACGAGGCAATGATATGTAATCAACTTGTAAGTGACGAAATGGTCCTGGTGGAGCTGGGGTATGTGCTGCTGGTGTAGTGGCTGCTGGTATATCATTATTTTTCTGACATGTAACACACCTCTTGGCTGTTTCTGTTGCTACATTTCTGAATTTTGGATTCCACCACTGATTTGAGAACCTGTGATTCATCGTTGCTGGACCACTGTGACCTAAACTGTGTATTTGTTGAGCCAAATATGGCAGCAGTGATTCGGGAGCGACATATTTTCCCCCTTTTGTCCAACAACCAGATGAATCCACTGTGGCTCCTTTGTCTAACCATGTCCATGCTTCATACAGAGGAACGTCTTTGTACAGATCAATTATTGATTCAGGAGGCAGAATTGTCTTCTGTGCTGCACTACCTGAACACACTTGTACGGTTGCATACAAACAAGCCTGTTTAGCCGCTATATCAGCAAGAGCATTACCTTTAGCTTCCGTAGTATTAGTGGTGAGATGTGCTTTCACTTTGATCACTGCTAATTTCTTTGGAAGTTTCATGGCAAACATTAGATCTTTCACTAATCCAGCATGCTTAATGGGGGATCCAGCAGAAGTTAGAAACTGTCTGGCTTGCCAAATGACACCAAAATCATGAATTACACCAAAAGCATATCTGGAATCTGTGTAGATATTCGCAACTGATCCTGACACTAGCGTGCATGCTCTTGTTAAGGCTACTAGTTCTGCAGCTTGAGCTGAAAAATGATCTGGAAGACGCCCTGAAGCAACCACTTCAGTGGTGGACGTTACTGCATAACCGGCTCGTCTGTTACCTTCAATTACTTGAGCTGAACCATCAACAAACAACTCAAAATCTGAATTCTCTATGGGAGTTTCTTTTACTTCACTCGTAGTTGTATATGTAAGCGTAACACAATCGTGAGTCATTTCTTCTTCATCCTCTAACAAATTTTCAGTCATAGCAGACATCATACATGAGGACGGATTCGTGACAGGTGCACGCTGTAAAACAATGTTCGGGGCTGTGAGAGTTGCTAACCAATTTCCCCAACGGGAGGAGGTTACAGAAGTGACTTTTGCTTGATTCATTAATGCGGACACTGCGTGTGGACATCTTACGTTTACAGACTGTCCTAACACCATTCCTGATGAAGCCTGAAGCGCTAGGTGCACTGCCTGTACTGCTCTGAGGCATGGGCCCATGCCTTGAGCTACTATGTCAAGTTTACCAGAATAGTAATGTATTGGGCGTAAACTGCCCCCATGATCTTGCATTAGACATGCAGTCATGAAGCTTAAATGTTCATGGACATAAAGCACAAATGGTCTATCAGTTTGGGCAATTCCTAATGCTGGTGCTTGACATAGTGCTCTCTTCAAATCATTGAACGCTTTGAGGTGACATTCTTCCATACAAACAGTATCAGAATCTTTACCATGGCCTTTCAACAAGTCATAGAGCGGCTGTGCAATTGAGGCATAGTCTTCAATCCAAGGTCTACAGTAACCTGCCGTTCCTAAAAATGATCGGAGTGTTTTAATGGTAGTAGGCGGGGGTATGGCTTTGACTGAAGCCGCTCGATCCTGTGTAATGGATCTATTTCCTGCACCAATTGTTTGACCCAGAAATGTGATTTGCTTTTTAGCAATTTGAGCTTTGTGAAAGCTGCATTTGTGTCCTTTCTTATGCAAATAGTCCAACAATGCTGCCAATTCAGTTTGATGTACCTTGTGATCTGTTGAGGCAATCAAAATATCATCGACATATTGGATCATAGTGGACTGTTTTACCGGACATTCTGGGTCACACAAATCACGTCTGACAGCCTGATGGTATATGGTTGGGAGTTTTGAAATCCCTGTGGCAAACGTGTCCACTGGTATTGCTCATAGTCAACTGTGAAAGCTAACCATGGCTGGCTGTCAGAGTGCAACGGTACAGAAAAGAATCCATTAGACATATCAATTACTGAAAAAATCTTACTCTCTAATGGTATGCCATTACAAATTGTGGAAGGATCTGCCACTAGGGGGGTGATTTTATCATATTTTTATTGGCTACTCTGAAGTCTATTGTAAGTCTCCATGTCCCATTGGATTTCTTGATGGGCCATATGGGCGAGTTACAGGGACTATTGGTTTTAACTAGCACTCCCTGCTTCAGCAACTTTTCTACAATAGGTTTGATCCCCTGTATAGCTTCCTTATTGATTGGATATTGTTTGGTGACCGGGGGTGGAGTCCCCGTCAATTTAATAGGTTCTACACCTGTCAACAAACCACAATCATCCTTGTCTTTAGCCCAAATTGGATGATTCTGTAAGAAAGCATACTCAGGAGGGATCACATTATTGGTAGAAACTTGTGCTGAGGAAATTTTAATGCTAGCAGATTCTGAGGACACGTCTAAAGTTAGATGTATTTGTCTCAGGAGATTGTGATGGATTTTCTTTTAACGCACCTGACTTAGGTTGAACCTGGTGTCCCTGACACCTGAAAATATTATACTCAGTTGAGTTACCTCTGACCGCGCTGGTTGACCCAGTCTAACCCCGCCTAAGAGTCTCACAAAGAGTCGAACGACGTCTCGTCCCTTATCGAACACTATCACTTGGTGATAAGGTCTCTAGTGTTCTTAACTTGCCCCACACTATCACTTGGTAGTAAGGTCTCTAGTGTTTCGCTCAAATAACTTGTTCTACTAACTAACTTTGCTGCGCAGCTTAAATGACAGACAGACTTCAGTAATTATCCCTTAAATGCTTTTAATTAACGGCCAGGAGAGTTCTCGAGCAATATTCAGAGAATCTCCCAAGTAAAAACAAGGCCGGTGGATCTCAGACAATTTCCATTGAGAATCCCACCGAAAACACGGAAAACAACAGTTTTTTATACAATAGGGAGGTATGGCATAATGACATTAATTTGATTGGTTATTCATTCACAGTCTCTTCTGTTACTGGGTAGAGAAGAATTTGTTTTAACCATTACTTCATTTATCACAAGTTCTAACTTAATCATCCCTGTCTAGTCTCATTTCCCATATTTGTTATTTTTACACATAGTCATGGGTTCGACACACACACACATTCACCTAAAATACAGAATGTCTTAGAACATTGTTTCAGAGATTTAGCAGGTCAAATAAGGTCAAATGGTAAAACATGTTTAGCTTAATATTCAGTTTAAATTTTCCACCACATTTCCCCTCTCTGGCCATAATCAAACATGGCCAAAATTAAATTTAATTCTTCTAATCAATTGTCCATAGCTGCATGACTTACCTGCTCCACCGAATCCTCCTATTTTAAGTCAGTGACTTTAATACCACCTGTTATCTCTAACCATTTCCTTGTTTCATCTTTTACTTCATAATACCTTTAAGATATTCCTTCAATCAACATCCTGCTGTAATACAACCAATTTCTAATGTTTCACATACACATACCATCTTCTCATCTATTCATCTCCTTGCCAATATTCTATCTCTAGTAAAAAACTAAACATACCATAGTACATTGCCTTTTAACTTTAGACCTTGAGTCAAGTTTCATCATCTTTTAGCTATCTTTCAAATCGCATTGATATTAGGCCTTAACATGGTTATAGTGCTTATTAACCAATTTTCTTAATCTTATGTTATTAGCTTTTAATTAAAGCAGGCGATTGTTTTACTTAGTCAGATCTATTTAAGGATCTGTGTAATAAAATCTAACCAAAAAGGTTCTATAATCTTTCATTTTTATCCTTAACACTAATATCAATAATTTTATTATCTTGTTTCAAACAATGTCATTATTTTCAAATTAACTCTGTTTTACACAGCTCTTGCCACGAGAATAGCCTTAGCTGAGGACATGCCATTTAATCTTTAATTAAGTATCTTCCTACAATCCTATTTTCCAGAATTAACTGATGGACATAACTTATACCACTTCTAAGTTTTTGCAATGTGGAATAGCTCATAATTGATCTATTTATCCAGATCATTAAGTCTTTAGCTTCATTGTGAATTTAGAAAGCTTTTCAGATTTTTTTTCTATATTAGCAAATACTCTATTTCTCTAAATTGTCTACTGATTAGACTAATTTTAGTTTAAATGTGTCTAGATTTTAACTCTGTCCCCTACATAATTTGTTTTAATATGTTGAAAACCTTTCTCAATAATACAATAACAAAACAATATTTCATTCCTCGAAGCCGGGCTAAATAAGCAAGCACGGTTGCTGTATTCCTAGCTAGCTAGACCCGCAGTCACCTCTCAGATATCAAATATACAGACGTTAGACAATACATGAAAGGAACACTTCAGTAATCACACTGGTAACTTCTTCAACTAATAATAATCCATAAATTAAAGGTTTCCCAAAATCAATCCCCTTTTGAAAGTTTTCTTTAGCTATTTTAGCAATTTGGAACCACCTAAAATATATTTAATGTAGTCATTAATTCATCACTATAGAAGTTTACCCAATTATCTATTCAGACCTAGTCTGGCAAAGTAACTTATCACCTATTCTCTCTTATTAGTGAACAACTATTGCTATTACATTTTAGCATTTATGATATCAGTCTTAGACTTTTAAAACCCTCAAGTTTCTTCAATAATAGTCCCTAGATTATTTATTATTTTTACAGTAATGTAGTTAGTTAAAGTCTATATACTCTTCAGAATTAAGATATTTTCCTCTTTTCAGTTTACGTGTACCTAAAATATTTTCAAATTAATCAATAATTTGTTCAAATTTCAACCCTATATTAATTCTCGGTCCTACAGTTTGATTGAACCAAATAAAACATCAATAAACATCACATTATTGCTTCTGGAAGAACATCACAGCCTGGAAAAAATTCAAACAGAAATAGCAATATGATCAGCATCAACACACCTGCAGATATAATAACACATATGCATTTAAACACTTTGTTAGACCACATTTGTTCCCAGGTGTGCTGGTCGTCGCGTTGGCCCCACAGACGTCTGAAACGTTCCATGTTCGCCTTTTGACTCTTTGCGAGCCGTAGCAAGGTCTTTCCCTCGTAGGTAGAGGAGGCACGTTACCAGCACGTCCTTTTATTTTCCCTCCCCTACTTTTCCTCTGGATGGCGGTTGGTGGGGCTTGCAGTGTGACACGTGAACCCAAGCGTCACGCTCGGAAACTTTGATTGCTGTATTCGTTGTTAGAATGATCTCATACGGACCCAGCCACCTCGGGTTGTACCACGCCTTGCGTCTGTGATCCTTGATCCAGACCCACTGTCCTGGCTCATAAGAGTGCTGTGTCTCTGTACCTGGAACCGGCAATGCAGCTTTGACCTGTTAAGGGAGACCTTAACTATTTTTGTTAGTGACAACATCTATTAAC
Organism: Chrosomus eos; assembly: GCA_036326025.1. Lineage (NCBI taxonomy): Eukaryota > Metazoa > Chordata > Actinopteri > Cypriniformes > Leuciscidae > Chrosomus > Chrosomus eos. Next base: position 209,637 of record JAZAVI010000229.1, read on the forward strand.
ATAATCTGCTTGTCTGGCCGGTCGTCCTTTCTGATCAGACCTGTGAAATTTCATGATAAACAGTAACAAAACAATATTTTATACATTTGGAACATAATAAGTTCTGTTCGACAGGATCCATCATGACATCCTAGAAAAAGGAAGAAGTTAAATGTGGGGTGGACAGGGCAAGCATGCTTGCTCTCTGCCTTCCCAGAGTTATACGCTGCGCATGTGTGACACTGTTTATTTCTGCCACAACAATAACCTATCTCAGGATAGTTAGCCAAAATCATCCATGCCATTATTTTATTGGGCATATTTCACCATGTGGTCATAATTTACCCTGTTAGTGATATCAGCAAAAAATATTCTGTATCTTCGAAAAACATTGTAAGGGGTTAATATTTCAGTCAATCATTTCTCAATACAGTCAAAGAACAGGACGCTTAGTCCATTTGCAAAGTTCCATTGACCAAGGTTACATCCAGTCAAAAGTGTCTTTAGATGATTAGATCATATCGAAAATTTGTCTGAAGGCTACATCCTAAATAAAAGGAAGTAAGATTTATTTTGTTCTATTGTTGGATCTAGAATGGAAAGTTAGTCACCATCAGACATGAAAATGGGAAGTATGATAAGTTTTACCATAAGACAGAAATATAAAATCAAAGTTTTATGGTTAGTACCATAATTAATCTTATCTATTAAAATTTCCATTCATTCACATTCACACACTTTCACACACAAACAAACATCCCACCCCTCTCTGGCCAGAGAATCATACCTTTTTGTCTGCCATAGCAGTTTATGAACTGAATGAGGAACATATATTTTATTAGGAGTGGAATACCACCAAATCCGAACGGTAACAACTTTTACGACAGAAGCTACTGAACGTAGACACACTGTGGCATTCCCCTTGCGACAGTGTCTAAACGTTAGGATATTAATTATCAATCGTCCGATGCAGTCACAATGTGTTTGTGTTTAACACAGTGAACGTAAACCTCAAAATCAAATAGATTAAACACTTTAAAATAATAATCATAGACCTTCGGTTGCAGTTGAGAGATTCAGCTTCAATCCCTCAAATGCAATTTGTCATTAATTACACAATTTCAATTTTTCAAAACTTTTTGTTGTTGCTCCTAAGCTATTTAAAAGAAGATTTGGAAATCTTCACACAATCTCGGATCCATGGACAAAAGCAAAAACATTTCTATCTCGTACCCTGGTGATGACAGCATGTGATTTCAAAAGTTTATAATTAGAAACATTGTTCTTATTGAATCCAGAAAATTACCTTTAAATGAAATGGAGTGACCAACAATTTTGCTTCTCTAGCCATAATGTCTCTTTGGGACATTTTGTGCCCTATATTTAGTCATATATATATATAATCTATTCTCAACAAATACATGCTTTTACCACTATTGGTTTAAGTAATAAGCCTCACTATCCAAAGCCAGTGTTTTAACTGATTGGTGAGTCAATCTCTCACTTCTGCTATTGAACTTCCTGTAGGGCAGCTGGACTGGTCCTATTTGAAAGCAGATTCAAAGTGTTAGTTGAAGAAATATGAAGAATTGCTGAAACCAGTGGATAATCAAAACAATAATCAAGTTAATTTATAATTAACTAAATTTGAAACGTTCTCTGTAGTGATCATTGAATTTCAGCACCTGGCCCACAAGTGAGGGGATGGAGGTCTTTCTTTTCTGTGTGGATTGTCCTTCAGTTGACTTGTTAGGCTGATACGTTTGATCATCAGGCTGCAATGGCCCTCTCTTTCTGGCTTTTGATCCACCCTGGCACAACATTTCATAATGCATGGCAAAAATTGTCTTTAGGAAATGTCTCAAGTGAACTTGTCACCTTTTCCTGCACTGTCTCAGTTGACCCCTCAGAAGTGTCCACTTCCTCTTTCGGGAGCTGGGGAGCTGAGGGCACCACTTCCTCTTTCTCTCTCTCCAGTCATCCAACTTTTCAAGCCAGGCGTCTGAAACCTTGAACACTCAGAGAACTGCAAAACTCAAATTAAACTTAGTTTAATAACTAAATATCTCATCTGGTTATCAAGACAGCAGTTCTTCATTTTATTAAAAAGCGATCTTCATTGCGGAAAAAGCAAGCATTCTTCATTGCCAAAATGCAGAAAAAAGCAGGAAAAAACTCTAATTACAATACAGTTTTTTTCTTAACTTCCTTTCTTTGTCTTTTTTTTCCTTCAAGAATCCAAAATAAAATGACTGTAAGATATATGTAATGTGCTTGTTCAAATCACAATTTATATTTAAATTGGTCACCCAACCTCATACTATGCATAATGCACAAAAATTATCTTAGTTAAACATAAACAATTGGTTCTTCGAATCTCTGCAATGGATAATTTTTTCTCAAGTTCTTTCACACTGTCTCCAGGGATAACGGGATACAAATTCTAGACACCTTCAGATAGAAATTATAATATTTAAAACACGTGTACTTAATATCTTATTATTTATTACTTTATTTTAAGAGCACCTAATTGCTCAGTCTTATATACTCTATCTCATCTACATAAATAAATCAGAGTTTAACTCACAAAAGTTTCTTTATGATTCAAAATCTTATGTTATCTCAGAATGCATATTCTTATTATTATGATTTATAACTTTTATTTTATTTATTTATAACAATTTCTATAACATTTCTAATTGATTTCAAAATGTAACCATGCATAATCTCATGTTAACAATATTACCATGTATCTTTATATTCTCTCAGAATTAAACCTTATTCAAACAAAAACTTCAAACAAAAAGCAAATTGCAGCACCTCAGCATCTCGGGGCATTTTTCCCTCCCGGATCTGGTTTCCAGCATGACAAGTTGCTCTCTTTGCAGGAAGTTTTATTAACACAACAAATACAATACTCAACAAATACTTTTGATTGCATTTAACCATAATCATTGCTCATTGCCCTTAATAGACAAGGTAAAAACATTTTTTTTCAAAATCCTTAAATCTTTAAATGTGATCACCAATTTTACATAGGCTATGTATATATTTTTAATATAAATTATCTCACTGTGGTAAATTTAGTTGACTTTTGTCTTCTTCATATGATAATGAGATACATCGTTTAAACCTGGGCTCAGCCAGTGTGTTTTCTCTTCTCTTTTTTTTTTCCAGCTAAATAATTTCTCAATTAAATTTCATTCTTCTAAAATCCCTCTTTTAGATTTCTCAGATATGGAAAATTTCAATTTCAACCATCAAAACAGAACAAACTAGAAACACGTTCCAAATTCTTATTTTTTTTTTTTTTTTTTTTTTTTTTTTTTTCATACGCACAAAAATGCTTTATTTAACACATTAAAAAGGAAAACATAAACTGAAGTCTGTGTGTCCTACCTTAATACTTTTAAGTCCTTTTAGCCCGTCTGGAATGGGTCCCTCTGTCGAACAGGGTTCTGCAGTCTGGCAGAGTGAAGACAACATGGTTCCTCGTCCCCGTCCATCCGACAGAGGGAGATTCCGAGGACTCCTGGCTGGCTCGCCAAAATGTGATGGATTTTCTTTTAACGCACCTGACTTAGGTTGAACCTGGTGTCCCTGACACCTGAAAATATTATACTCAGTTGAGTTACCTCTGACCGCGCTGGTTGACCCAGTCTAACCCCGCCTAAGAGTCTCACAAAGAGTCGAACGACGTCTCGTCCCTTATCGAACACTATCACTTGGTGATAAGGTCTCTAGTGTTCTTAACTTGCCCCACACTATCACTTGGTAGTAAGGTCTCTAGTGTTTCGCTCAAATAACTTGTTCTACTAACTAACTTTGCTGCGCAGCTTAAATGACAGACAGACTTCAGTAATTATCCCTTAAATGCTTTTAATTAACGGCCAGGAGAGTTCTCGAGCAATATTCAGAGAATCTCCCAAGTAAAAACAAGGCCGGTGGATCTCAGACAATTTCCATTGAGAATCCCACCGAAAACACGGAAAACAACAGTTTTTATACAATAGGGAGGTATGGCATAATGACATTAATTTGATTGGTTATTCATTCACAGTCTCTTCTGTTACTGGGTAGAGAAGAATTTGTTTTAACCATTACTTCATTTATCACAAGTTCTAACTTAATCATCCCTGTCTAGTCTCATTTCCCATATTTGTTATTTTTACACATAGTCATGGGTTCGACACACACACACATTCACCTAAAATACAGAATGTCTTAGAACATTGTTTCAGAGATTTAGCAGGTCAAATAAGGTCAAATGGTAAAACATGTTTAGCTTAATATTCAGTTTAAATTTTCCACCACAAGATCCATGCCTAAAATTGCACCTGTATTTAATGGAGCACATGACAATTTTGTAGTCAGAGTTTTCGGGCCAAATTGTATATCTACGGGCGGGGTTTCATACAAATCAGAATCTTCACCTATTACGCCAGTTAAAGAAAATTTGGTTTTCTTGTACGGAATGTCTAAACCTTTAGCCAATTTTGTGGGAATTATGGTAATTTCTGCACCTGTATCAAGCAAAAAATCAATTTCTTTCTCTTGTATGCTACCTTTCACAAAAATTCTTGTGTCATTATGATGGATTACAGGGGAAAGGTAGCTACTCACAGCCCCAACAATTAGTTTTTTTCCTGGTCTTTTTGTGCTCTTAAAAGAGCCTGAACGAGCTGTCCTAAAGCTTCAGTGGACATTTGCGGAACTACGTCAGGGTTGTAAGCAGGCTGAGAAGGAGCCGAATTATGCATAGCATTTCTTTTGGTATCTTGCAACTTCTTCCTACACTCTTTCTCCCAATGTCCTAATTTTCCACAGTAGTTGCATTTGCCTTCTTTTTTAGGCCACTTGCTTTCTGGTTGGGTTGTGATAAATGTAGCTGCTGCTGCTACTCTCACTTTGGCTTTAACATCAGCATCTTTTTCCCATGCAGACAACCTGTCTAAATTACTTCTGAGAGTTCCGTGAGACCAAGTTAGATCTAGGAATGGCAAAGCTCTTCTGTATTCAGCTACAAGGCCATCTGACCAGATGCGGACTAGTGGTCCTTTGTCATCGAGCACACTTTCAGAATCATCCACTATTCCACTGTACGTTACTGCTGACTGACAAAACCTCTCAGTATATTCATTCACAGTTTCTTCTTTCTTTTGAACACAGCTAGTAATTCTAGACCAATCTATTTTGGGTCCTAAGATAGTCTTTAGGATTTTCAAAACACCTTCTCTCATGTCACTTCTACTGGCATGTTGTAGTTCAGAAGTCACTGCAGATTCAAAACTGTTGAATTCAGAATCAGTTAAAATTTGTGACATTAACTGTCTGACTTCTGTTAACGACATGTCATATAGACGAATTTTTCCAATCAATGCTCTTCTAAATTCAGAAAACTGTTTACGTGGTGAGGGTAAGCTCTCAGAGAGTCGTTCTATGTCCTTAGGTCTAAGGGCTTTTGCGACAGTTTGTATTCGGACTTCAGAAGGGTGGGTAAAAACACTTTCATTTTCCTCAATTCCCTGTGATCTTTTCCTAGCTCCACACACATAAACTGAATTTACAGGCTTATCAGTGACTGATTGGATGGCTACATCTGTTTCAAAGAACGCTCGTAAATCAGGGTAAATGTTATCAGGCGGAATTACTTCTTCCACATCAGTTTTTTCTGCATCTTTGTTGCGGTTCAATTTCTTGGTCAATGCGGAAACTCTAGCACGTAGCTCTTTGTTCTCTTTCTCTAGCTCTGAGTTACGTTTAGACTGTTCTGTTGCTAGTGCTAAACCAAATTCTCTATGACAACATATAATTCCTTTTACATTGTTCTTGCGAACACTTGCTCCTAGTACTTTCTTACACTCATCTACCGACCAAATCTTGTCTGGATGAATGTCATATTTCTGTGTTAGTTCTTGTCTAACTTTTTCAGTTACTATTAGATTCATCTGTTCTCCTAACAGTGTTTTAAATTCACCATCTGACCACAAGGGGGTAGCAAGGCCACTTTTTTCAGTTGTTGGAATCAGTCTAGCATTTTTCCTAACCATTTTTGTGATGTTCTGTATCACACACACAAAAACACTAAAATTTCTGATCAACCGAGGGTATACTCATTAACACAGAATCTTACTTGTTACCAACACATCACAAACTATTAGCACGTTACGCTAATCTTCCCTGAGAGAAATGGAAAGGATCTTTCACCTCTTCAACTTTTAGAGGATAAAACAAAATTACTAGCACGAAATGCTAATCCTTCTCTGTGAACAGAGGTTATCACCAATATTAACACGTAATGTTAATCTTCCCTAAAAGAAATGCAAAGGATATTTCACCTTTTCAATTTTTAGAGGATAAAACAAAATAACTAGCACGTAATGCTAACTCTTCCCTGAGTTTCAAACAACAGAGGATCAAACTTTCATCTCTAAAAGATTTTTTAGAGGGTAAACCTTCTCTAGCAATGTAGAGGATAATTAAACAAACCTTCCCTGATTAGACAGAGGATAAAAACAACTTCCCTGACTAATTCAGAGGATCCCAAACATTAACATTCAATGTTAATCTTCCCTGCCTGCCTGAAACAGAGGATACAATTTTTAACATGTAATGTTAAAACTTCCCTGCCTGAACAGAGGATCAAACTTTCATCTCTAAAAGGCAACTTTTAAAGGATAACTTTAGTTAAACAAACCCTACAGCTGTCTGATAACTCTTTCTCTGACGGCGCAGAGGCACAAAATTTGTACTGGTCTTCAGCAGTTCTTTTGAATAGAGTGTAACTCACCAAATCGTTGTTTGTATGAAAAAAATTCCGTCTGGAACTTCAGTCAGAAGTTCATTCTTTGTTGAAATTCTTTGTTGAGCTTGAAGTTCTGGAACTCAGTCTTTGTTTCAAATCTGGATTCAGGTGAAGTTAATTCTATCCGGGTCACAGGGCACCAAATTGTTGTGAACTTTTTCCTTGCAGAAAAGTTAGAAGCTCAGGAGACCAGGAGACAATGGACGTTTTCCAAGCAGAAGTTCTTTATTGCTGGTAGCTGCAGTCATTCCAACATCGTCTGAATTAAAGTAACTGTACATGGTATATTATAGGCCTTTTAGTAGGAGGGACTTGTGGAGGTGGAGACAAATTCAAACAAAGCATGCAAATGTAGTACGAACACACCCTACTCTGAGGGCATTACCAATCCAATGGAATCAGCATAACTATTCAAATGCTGATAGTGGCCAGGAACTCTGGTTCCTTAGAGCCATCCCAGAGCCATTAAAGACAAAAGGTGAAAGGCTCAGTGATCAGACTCATTTAACTTACAATGGAGAAAAACAGGATTTGCCAGATTCTCTTGCTGGAAACTGTTTCACAGCTGATATCATTTACATTCCACCCTTAAATGTTACATTCAATGTACAGAATATTTCTCAGTTTATATACTATTGTATTGGAACCTAAATTAAACCTTTTAATAAATTTGTATTTCATCAGGCTTTATTGTTCATATTTCTCTCAGATACAAAACATAATAATAAAGAGACACAGATATCACTTTACTACTGCTGAATATTTACTGTATGTATTTTCTTGCCTTTATCAATAAAGTTTCTCACTCTGAGGTTCAAGAGTCATTCCATGATTTATTCAGAGGAATATAAATGTATGTATATTTTAAGTATTTCAGCAGTGTATACACAGCTTTAGTACAGGTGCTTCTTATAGCCTATCTGTAAAAACATTATTTATTTTTAATTTTACCAATCATTTTATATATTGTATGCAATATATTCCAGTATAAACAACATATACAGCTAAATATTATTACATTTTTTTAATTAAACAAAAAAACAAACTAACTCTGTTACATGTAGTTGTTGCAGATATACTGCAAGAAAAATATGCAATACCATGTTAAGTTCATGTTACAGATGTTAAGGATGTTATGTTAATGACGATCGCTTCACAAACACAAATGCTTTCAAGTGTGGATTCGCGAGTCGGCTGATATAGGAAGGTTCAATACCAAGTTTATTTAGATCAGCTTCCTCCTCCGAATCACAACCTGTAAGCACTATTAATAATTGTTGCTTTTATGTGTGTGTGTGTGTGTGTGTGTGTGCGCGCGCTGCGTGCGTGTGTGTGTGTGAGAGTGAGAGTTACGCTCAGCAGCTTCTAGGTCTCCAATGTCATTTTTTTTGTTTTTTTAAATATGTGAAATTATGTGAAGCGTATTGTAGTACTGCAGTGCTTTATCAATATGTTTAAGCTTTGGGCTAACGCAAAATATAACTGACTGCGTCATCTGACCAATCACCGCCGATTAGCGTCACGCAAAGGAGGGGTTTGGACAAATGAGTCGTCAAACGAATCATTAGGGAGTCGGTGAGCAAATCAGGTAAAAATAAATGCATATTATAAGACAACAAAAGTGTTTTTTGTCATTGCATGCATGTAAAACTGTTGTTGGGGACTCCCAGAACATTATTAGGAACATTTTAAATGCCATGATAGGTACCCTTTAAAACAATCTGTATTGTAAAAAGCACCGTAGAAATAAAGGTGACTTGAAATAATTTTGTCAGATAAACACTTTCAAGTCAAGTCAAGTCAAGTCACCTTTATTTATATAGCGCTTTTACAATACAAATTGTTTCAAAGCAGCTTTACAGAGATAACAGGAAAACAATGTTGTAATAGTATTGTTCAATTGAAAATTAAATGTCCCCAACTAAGCAAGCCAAAAGGCGAAGGCAACAGTGGCAAGGAACCAAAACTCCATCAGGTGACAGAATGGAGAAAAAAACCTTGGGAGAACCCAGGCTCAGTCGGGGGGCCAGTCCTCCTTTGGCCAACGAAACAGTGTATGATTATGAGTTAGGCAGCATAATGTCAGGAGTCAGATGAGATCAGAACTTTCACGATATTATCCAGTTCATCTGGTTGGGTTGGGTCATCCGGCCGGTGAGGAGATGAGTGTGGTGAGGTGTCCATGGGCCTTCACAGCCCTGATAATGCGTGTCGTCGTGTCCATGTGATGGTCCTTCATCAGATCTGGATATGCCCTGGATCCGGCGGTTTGCGGTAAACCTCGGGATAAACAGAGAGACTAATATTAGCGTAGATGCCATCCTTCTTATGATGTACAAAGTACATCAGGAATTATGGGAAGCGTTCACTAAGTTTATTGTTTTGTTCTTCCCTCATATTTTAAAATATAAAAAAATATAAATATAAAAATATTTTCCTCATAATTTGATGGTTTAAGCAAACTTGTAGGGTCATATAAAAAAAAAAAGAAACTCTGCACATCACTTTTGGCCACCACTGTATATTTGGTGTGGTCAGTGTCACTATAGTGCTATTCAAGAGCCTGCTAACTGTGGACTGAAGGGCCCGAGTCATCACAGGTGCACTGCTGAATTCCAGTCGCCAAATATATAAATAATACTTTAATTTCATTGCTATAAAACTTTTTTAAAGGTAAGTTACAAAAAGAATACCTTGATGATTAAACTTTTTTTATCGTTTGATCAACTCATTTTACTACAATACATCAAATTTTCATTGAAAAGTGCATGACCTAATCTCTCTGCTGCCATCTTGTTACTCCTAACTAGGTTAGGAGACCTCTCCAGCTCTCTTAAATAATTTAGGAGCTGAGACCAAGTCTTAACACTTAGGATCCTTTATGAATCACACTTACACTTAAGTTTAGGAATAAGAGTAAAATTATGTAATTCTTAGAATTTTGACAGACTTGAGACTAAAAATTTACTCTGAGTGGCTTTATACATACGGGCCCTGGTCTGTTGTGTCTGTCAGCGCGTTGCCAGTGTTCCCTGCTCCGCACTGTATTTTTCACTGTGTGAGAACATGGTGTGTGGTGTGAGAGCGGCGTGGCTTATCTCTGCTTTCCTCTAAAAAGCAGAGATGGAGATTGCACTTCCAACAGAGCATATTCGAAGATCCTTTTTTGCAGTGTCTGCAGCGAAGCAAATAATAGTTGTAAGAGTTAGAGTATGTTCAAGTATAAATAATTTAACCCTCCTGTTACCCTCAAATCTGCTAACATTTTTTCCCACTGGGGTCAATTTGAAGGCCCTTCGTTCGCTAGAATTCGAAAGAGGACAAAATTGGAACAGTTGAAAACACACAAGCTAACTCTGTGGACTAAATGTGCAGCACAGTGGCAGCTCAGTGTGTTTCTGTTCAAGTAGATCGCCCCCTGCTGCATGGGAGGCTGACCTGCAAAAAATGTTTGTTTTTTATAGCTAGAAATTATGTTTTTGTGTGAAAGTCTTATCTTGTTTGTTTGCTTTTTTTCATAAAAAAAAACATGATGTGATGGTTGATCAATTTGGCCCCAGTAATTTAAACCTCCACAATATGATTTTTTTTTTTACAAAGGTTTGTCTCAGGTAATTTATGTCTTTGTTGACTACTTAACATTTTAAGTTGACATCCACCCACCACCCCCCTCCCCACCCCTTATACATCCAGAATACCCATTGCACCACTATGAATCATCAAATACATTATATTTCTGCAAGTATTTCTCATATATGTGAACATTTGAGAAGTGCAATTCCTCCATGTAATGTGCAGGTGCACATGCTATTTTGACTACCATTCTCTCCCAACGTTGTAAAATTATAACAAAGACATAACAAGCTAAAAATCTAATTTGATGCATGCATTCCACAATAACTAAGTATTTACATGAACTAGACATTCTAACAATCACAAAAAAAAAAATATATATATATATATTAAAAAAAATATATATATATATGTGGGGTTTTACTTAAATCAATGTTGAGATATCCAGTCCATTGAAACAACGAGATGCGCTTCCAGGAAATTCTGCAGGTTGTATGAGTTCATGAACTTATGGCAAGACCTATATACACATTTACTATCCAATGGCATTGTGAGGCTAAACAATAGGACCCATTAGCTATGTAAATGTGGTATTAAAAAAAAAAAAAAAATGCAGATGTGTTTTTGGAAGAGCTAAAAGTGATGTTGTATTTTTACAACCACGGGTCTTACAGGGTTTAATATTGTGTAATAAGTTTCCACTGAAGGATATGAGAAGTATAATAATCATAGTTTCACTTCACTTTACTACAAAGCAGCTTTACATCAGCGCGTCTGTCATTTTATTACTGAACCAGTTTTGAAGAGTTTGTCTTTTCATATTTGTGGACTGAAACCGTTGAAGATGTTTCTCACTGTTTTGCTCTGCTTGTATTTCTGGCATCTGGATGGTGAGTTTAAATGTGTTTTTATGACTTCAGTTGTGTCTGTTCTGGTAACATGTAATAAATGTCTGAGGATTAACATTCACTATTACAGGACAGTACTGATAAGGGGGAATACAAATTATAAAAGTGAGCAAACGCAAACCGACAGAAAAATCCAAACTCACACGAGAGAATCACACAACATGTAATCCTAGAGACAAATGGAGCACAACAACATTTACTAAATCCGCTAATTCTCCAAAGATCATTGAACTCTTCCTCTAATCTGATTTTTTCAAATACAATCATCTGTGTAATTTACAATTTAAATGTCTGAGTAAATCAGTGTTTTCTGCTTGAGTAAATCAGTGTTTTCCGCTTGAAGTATTGTTTGCCGGATCAAGAAGTTACAGTATCTTATGTACTATAACAGCAATGAAGCTGAAGTTCTAAGAGACATTTTAGCTTCTGATCCAGGAGATGGTTTAGCTTTCAGCTTGTAATGAACTGCTATTGTGGGCTTTCTGATGAACTTATGTACATCACAAACTCTGAAGAAGTCTTGAATTTCACTTTCAGCGGATAAGGCATGTACAAACTACTAGATGTAGTTTGTGATTGAGCTATGCAATTATCGTTTCGGTTATGGATGCAGCGTCTCTTTGAGCTGCTAGAGCACAGTAAGTTGCATTACAGGGAATTGTTTTCACAGCATTTTTCAGTTCAGGATCTTTTCTGAGGATATACTCAAAGAGGACTAAAAATAGCCCAGTGCCACCATCTGACAAGCTACCAAATGTGTTCTGGTCTTCTTTAAGTGGCAGCTGATTTGTACACAGAAAGTCCATCATGTCAATTGTGCTTGAGAATTAATAGCGATTTCGTTGAAGTTGATCCATGTTTAAAAGTGTAGATATCTCAAAACCTTTCTTGACTCTGTGCTCTTTGTCTATCCACAGTGCATGTACACTGAAAACCCCAATAAGTTGGCAAAACTAAAAAAAATTAGGTAATCAGTTACATCACATTTTTTTTAAGTTAAGAAATTTAAAGTTTAAGCAAGCAGAACTCAAAGATTTTATTTTGTACTCATCTATCTATAAATTACAGGAACGTCTGTCTGTCTGTGTGTCTGTCTGTCTGTCATTCGCATATCTCTCGAACCATTTGTCCGATGGATTTCAAACTTGACAGGTGTCTTGCTACGGGCACGAGTAAGTGCAATGCCAAGTTTGACGTTGTTTGGATTAGAACTGCAAAAGATATTGTTAAATATATTGGTAAAATAAGTACCGTATATACCCGAATATAAGACGATCCTGAATATAAGATGACCCCCCATTTTCCAGACTTATTTTTGGGGAAAAAGAGACACACACAGACACACACACACACACACACACACCACACACACACACACACACACACACACACACACACACACACACACACACACACACACACACACACACACACACACACACACACACACACAAACACGCACACACGCACACATAGATAGAGAGCACACTTCATGTGCACTTTCGGTCTTGTGGACTGCCGTGTGCGCGTGTCCGTTAAGTCCGTGAGACCGTAGTGTGTCCCATTTGTCATTTATAGATCTCAGAAGGGTGCTCGCGAGCGCCCCGTGTGGTCGATTTGCGCCCTTGATGCGCACTTTTGCCGAGCCCGCGATGATGCGGACTCCACAGCAGACTTCTTCCCGACAGTCAAAGCGGCATTACGTTACGAAAGTGCGGACTCAGAGGAAGACCGCGAGTGCTTAGGGTTCCATTTGGGACAGGGCCATACTCGACGCGTCCGCAAGAGCGCGAAGCGCGCGCGGCAAAAATGACGTCATTGCAGTGTGGGCGGTCGTGCGTGTTGGGTGCGCAAGACCCCATTTCGCCTGGCGGTGTGCACGGCACTTTTTGTAACTTCGCGTGCAGCGCCGCATCCGAAGATGAACAACTTCGAGCCGAATCCGGCCGAACTAGTACGTCTGTACCAGCATGTTTATGATCCTTCTATACACAGATACATTTGCATTGATGGGCGACCATAAAAGCCTCTCATTTTGTGAATAGGAACACATTTGCATTAAGCACCCAGTTTGCACTTGTCTAAAGTAATGGTTACATTTACAAAATAAGCATACAATAACAGAAGTAAGCCCTGCTGATGAAATTAAGGTTTAACACTCTGCAATAAGGCTTCAGTTGTTTAGTTTACATGCAGTGAAAGTAGGCTACAATAAACCTACTGCATTTATTACTCTTTTATGAATCAGCAATTAATAAACTACTAATGAACGGCAAACTACTTCTTCACTGCTGATTCCTGGTGGTTTAGAGGAGAATTACTCCGAGTCGCCACCTGTCGTTTCACAGAATAGTGCGAGTGCGTCAAGTATAAACGCCTCAAGCCTTGTTTATACTCGACGCGGCGTGTTACGGCTCCGACAAGGTTTTATTCCGTCCTCCACGCGGTGCCAACTCACACCAGGTGCGTTTCAGAAGCGAAGCGACAGGATGCGCGAGACCACGTGATTTGCTTGTCCGACGTGGTTTTTCTTGATTTTTGGGTTTCTACCTTACAGTCTATGTTTCTACCAAGGATATATTGGTGTACAATACCATTATGTGTTTGCACAGGGTGTTTATTTTGAAATTGACAGGATATTCTTACTTTTATTTTGTATTTACGGTGCGACTTGGACGTGCGTCCGTCAAAAATAGACTAGGCGCCTATATTTAGCGAAGCGGCGCGGAGAGCCGCTTCCGGGAAGCTTCTGAAACGCGCCGCTTCGCGGCCGGTGTAAACACACGCATTGACTAGAATGGGCGCGATCAGCTCCGGTAGCCGTGTCGCAGCCGTAACGCGCCGCACACGTATGCAGTGTAAATGAGGGGTTAACCAGGCTTCATCCGTTTGGAGAGGGGCGCGCACAGTCAGCGGAGACTCGCGCTCCTGCGGACGCGTCGAGTATCCACCTTATTCTGCTCTAAACAATGCGCGCCGCCATGACGACGACTCCGGTTGCCTACTTCCGGTTTGCACTGTATTAGCAGTGAGAGAATGAGTTCAGGCTCTATCTATGTGCTGCTGTTGTTGGTTGATTTTACAATTCAAAGAAGATAAAAAAAACCTTTAGAAACTGGGTGCTTTGAGCATAAGATTAAAAGGAGAGAATGCCTATGTCCGGTTCGGATCAGCTACATTCAGTGCCAGAGAGTAGACGTTTTTGGTTAGCTGCGCTAAAACTGAAGCATCCAACGAAAAAGGTGTAATACGTTACCAGTATGGATGGGCATTTCAAGCAAAAATAATATTCGAAGATCGCTGGGTATTATTCAATTATTATTCGAAAATAGCACCCCTCCATCACATCACGCACATAGCCTATATATTTTTAAATAAATATAATAAATATATATTTTTTTAAAACTAAACATACTTTTTATATTTAAGTTTCACAATATAATGTATTTATTTATTTATTTCATCTATGTTGATTATATGAAAAGGGAACCGCATGCGATGAGTCAGATATGATCATAATGCCCAATATATCGGAAAACATTTGGAATGGCTCAGACATGATTTTGACCACTTATTAAGTTTTGTTTTGTAGAAAGCCTTTCTGTAAAGTGAAATTCGTTTAGTAAAAATTGTATCTTCGTTTGTATCAATGTTTTATCCACAAATTGCCTAGAATAATAAATATGACATATGACAAATATAGCGCGTCTTATTAATAAACGAAACTCAGCGTATAAGTTAGGCTACTTGCCTCACATACATGAGAATTATATCTATAGAAAGCTTGAAATGTGTATTTTTAAACAAAATAATTAAAAACGAGCAGAAATGGGCTGCTCTCTGCTTATGTAGGTTAATTGTATGAAGTGTGCATTTCTCTCTAGGCGCGTTCACTACTGCGAAGATGGCGAGTCAGCATCATCAAATTTATCTTTGCAGTCGATACTTACAGAAAACACTAATAAACAATTCAAATGTTTAATGCATAATCATTACTTTTGCCGTTTTTTTTTATTGTGGCAAGCTTACGTGCGTTGTGATGCAGAATAGGCAATATTACGAAAACGCTCATTATGGTTTAGTATTCTCTCCCATATAGTATACATAACTTCCAACCCAACTTCAGTCGTGCACGGGCAGGGGCAGACCTACTTATTTATTTCACATATTTTCTAACCAGCACATCACTGCGGCGTTCTGAGCAAGCGGCGCAATCTTCATTAAGCTTAGAACCGGAAAAGGACAACCGGATTCCGGTTCAAAACCGCTATGAATCATGGGTAAATTCGCTAACCAGGAAAAAGGTGGATAAACAAGGCTTTAAGCACGTGAGAAGCGCGCTACAGTGATGTTTCCTCGCGCGGACCCGCTTCACCTGTTTGTCTGAGGTACTTTTGAGATATAATCTTATACAAATATGCTAAACGTTTAAACTGGCCATTCTAAGTGGGTTTTGTAACTTTTCTCAATTTTCTTTTTACTTTAATACACAAATAAAGTAGCTCACCGAAATGCTTGGCAAGAAATTTCTCCCTTTCCCCCCGTGATTTTGTCTGTATCGCGAATATTAGACGACTCCCCGATTTTTCAGGCTATTTTTAGTACAAAAACCTCGTCTTATATTCGGGTATATACGGTACATAGAAGGTTGTGGTTTAAAAATAAACATTCGGACAAACGCTTAAGAAATACTTCTG
The DNA here is from genome assembly GCA_036326025.1 of Chrosomus eos. Classification (NCBI taxonomy): domain Eukaryota; kingdom Metazoa; phylum Chordata; class Actinopteri; order Cypriniformes; family Leuciscidae; genus Chrosomus; species Chrosomus eos. Next base: position 225,599 of record JAZAVI010000229.1, read on the forward strand.
AATATTATATTTTATTCACGGCCCTAATTTGTAGTAGCCTATTCACAAACTGTTTGATCAAGCGTAGAGTTCACTGTGGAGCTGCTCCCTAAATCAATTTTCCACATTTATTCTGTCATTATGTCAGTTTCAATATTGCTTTCTACCTTGCACAAATAAAAATGTCACAGAACTTTTGCTGTGTAATTGTAACAATGAGCACTCAAACAGACCAAACCAACAATTACTAAAAACTACACACAAAAAACTATTTTGCACAGGCACTTTGCACAAGTACATTTCAATTGCTATTAATTTAAAATATTATAGAAAGCTAATTCATGCACATAACTTAAAATTATCATGTAATATGAACTTTTTATTTTTAGTAGTGGTTTGGTATCACAATGCTTTAATACCATTAGCATACCATAGCTGAATGAGTACAGCAATATAATACATTTAACTTGTAAGACAACAGAATCATCCACTGATCTATATAATGACATGTCATTCTTATATAGATTAGATCAGTGTATGGACCGCTTCACGTCGCGTGTTAAATGCTCTCCTACTTGTCGCGTTGGATAAAAGCGTCTGTTAAATGAGACATAACAGATTATTCCCATAATCTATAAATATTAGACTTTATTTTAAAACAAAGCCGAACATCTTCTGCAAAAAGATGGCTCCAGACCTTTGCTCAGCTCACACATATATACCATACTTTTCCAAAAATGGTAACACACCCTATATGTCACGAATTGCGTGGAAGCAAAGGCGGTAGTCGGATCTAGATGCAGCAGTAGACTTTAATAATACAGACGGTAACTCAGAACAGGCAAGACAAGACAAGACAAGACATTCGTGGTACGTAGATACAAACATTCAATAACTGACCAAGAACAAAAGAGCAGACAGGATATAAATACACAGAGGGAATCAGGGAACAAGACACAGCTGGGGCAAATCAGAACAACGAGCGGCATACAAACTAACGGGACAACACACCTGAACCAAGGGACCTAATGATTGCCATGACTAGGGATAACAGAATACAATTAACAAGGCAGAGAAACAAAGTACAGACTGAATGAAAAAACCAAAGACAGTGAAACCACAAACCAGAAACATGACAAAATAACCAACACTGTAACACTATAGATATTTTTGGGTAAGAGATCTTTGTACCATGTGACATACTAGAATAGAATTTTCTGCTGCAAGCAACATTCCAGGCCTTTCTTCAGGCTTCAGAAAGTCAAACCAAAGTCACAGACACAGAAATAATAGTGTACAAATATAAAGCTAAATTACTTATTTTCTAAATAATAAAATCTTCTACACCTACACTTCCACGAGAGAGTTAATAATTTTTGCTGATGCTTCTACTTTGGCCATAGCAGTGGTTGCTTACCTCAGGGTTGTAACTGTAGACAGTCAATGTCACATTGGGTTTGTAATGGCCAAATCAAAGTTGGCACCATACCCCGCTCACAAAGTGCCACGTATAGAGCTGTCTGCAGGGGCGGACTGGGACCAAAAAGTGGCCATGGACTTTCTGGCCCACAGCAGCCCACCACATCCCACATCATAATACATAACCACTTAGCCCAGCACATCCCACATAACATATTGGCTCATTAATGTGCAGAATCATTTTTAACACCACTTATAGCATAAAAATATAACATACAAAAAAAGTGCTATTTAAACATTTATTTTAAGTAACGCAACAAATATTAGGTCATCTTTGTAAAACAAACAGAAGAACATTAAAACATACAACATTATTAATATAAAACTATCAAGACAGCAAATCAGCTAGTCAGGGGGTCTCATCTTGGTGCAGTGTAAGATACACCACCTAGCAGTGCTGCACTCAGCTGTACAACTCCTGAATCATATTTTGAAAATATTTATATTTTTGAAAATATATTCAGCAGAGTTTTATGAGAAGGAGGATGATATTGTGTGTGTGTGTGTGTGTGTGTGTGTGTGTGTGTGTGTGTGTGTGTGTGTGTGTGTGTGTGTGTGTGTGTGTGTGTGTGTGTGTGTGTGTGTGTGTGTGTGTGTGTGTGTGTGTGTGTGTGTTTGTGTGGCCTGGTAAACCCTACGTAATGGGGACAAAATGTCCCCACAAGGATGGCAATATCTGAAATCCTTGTTCGTGTGGGGACATTTTTTGGTCCCCATGAGGAAATCAGCTTATAAATCATACTAAGTGATGTTGTTTGAAAATGTAAAAATGCAGAATGTTTCCTGTGATGGGTAGGTTTAGGGATAGAGTTAGTGTAAGGGAATAGAATATACAGTCTGTACAGTATAAAAATCATTATGTCAATGGAAAGTCCCCATAAAACATGAAAACACAACATGTGTGTGTGTGTGTGTGTGTGTGTGTGTGTGTGTGTGTGTGTGTGTGTGTGTGTGTGTGTGTGTGTGTGTGTGTGTGTGTGTGTGTGTGTGTGTGTGTGTGTGTGTGTGTGTGTGTGTGTGTGTGTGTGTGTGTGTGTGTGTGTGTGAGAGAGAGATGAAAGGATTCCTGAGAAGGAGACAAAACAGATTAGGGATTATTCAGCATTATCTGTAATAAATAGTTGTTAGTAAAGTAAAGTATAAAGCAAATAGCCAAAGACAAATAATATTAATAGCCTATAAAACCTGCCCAGAAAGCCACATGGACAAAAAGGTGCAAACTTATTGTGTAAGATGTGTTGGTCCTCTTATCTGCAATGAACATAGCAATCTACAAAGGTTGCTAATTTTAATTTCTCTCAAACACTATAACATGCAAATTATCCAATTTTAAACATTTCAAACATAATAAATTATGTAATTATTAAGTTAAAGTTTTAAAACATAAAACAAGGAACTCGTTTTTTTTTGGAAGAAATCAATATTGGATTGTTTTAATTTTTTTGTTTTAATGCATGGAACATCTTTGCAGCTCCACCTTTTCTTTTCTTCCCCTTTTTATCCATGGACAATTATTTGTAATTATCTGTTCAGAGAAATTCGCTGTAACAGATCAATCTCTCTCTCTCTCTCTCTCTCTCTCTCTCTCTCTCTCTCTCTCTCTCTCTCTCTCTCCTCTCTCTCTCTCTCTCTCTCTCTCTCTCTCTCTCTCTCTCTCTCTCTCTCTCTCTCTCTCTCTCTCTCTCTGTAAATTAGACGTGAAAGGGGGCGTGCTTCAAGATACGCAATGGAGTAGACCAAACTAATTAACAGGGAGGGAGGGCAACACACTTATATGCACACAAAACACACTCATTAGCCGCGTTTCCACTCCCGGGCCTGGGCTAACAGCGAGCCGAGCCGAGCCAGTGGCCTCGGGCTTCAAGCACCAGGCTTGCATTTCCACTGCCGGGCCAGTAGCCCCGCAGCACTGCCCTCAGACGTCATACAACCCAACCCATTTCAGCTGGTGTTATAAATGTATTTATTTTTTAAGTTAGGAAGATAGCATGTATATTAACTCACCGGCCGTGGCTGCAATAGTGTCGCCCAGCACACCGTCCATGAAGTCGAACCATGGAAAGTTACTTCTCTGAGCTCCGCTTTGTCCATTGTGCATTTGAATCGCCTTGTACAATACTGCGCCCGCAACTTTTAAATTTTTTTCCCGAACTTGAAGCGTTGCTCGCTGAATGCTTAGCTTGTTCCGCATTGATGTATTTTATAACGTCCTCGTTTCTTCACACGCCGTCATTCTTCTGCCCAAATGCTCAGAAGAACTTTGGCATCTTCGACAGACCAGTACAGGCGATTCTCCATTTCGAGCAGTGAATATGTTGCACGATATAAAAAAGTGAAATGTGCATCTTGCTTCAGATCATAACGTTCCATAACACTGATAAACTCCGCCTTTTACCTTGAGCACGCCTCTAGCCCGAGCTGGCCCGCTTTGGCCCAAGGTATTCGACGGGCCAGAAATCCTGGCCGTTGGCCCCGAGTAAGCCCCGCTCAAGCCCCGGAAGTGACAGTGGAAACGCGACTGGCCCTGGCACGCACTAGCACGGCTCGGCCCTGGCCCGGCAGTGGAAACACGGCTATTGTCAGCCGCGGCCGCGTGATCGACTCACTCATCCATTTGCCTAGAAAAGAGATGTAATGTTATGAATTACGGTTTTTAGATTTTGCCATCATGGAAGCGCATCACTCCTGGATAAACGAAAATGGGCAAAAAGGCGGGACGTGGGTGGAGTCAGCTGCCTGGATGCTGAAACTACACCTGCCTAGCTCGACGTGATCGAGTTTGCTCAGGCTAAGGAGCTAATGTGCTACTGGCCTCGCGCTAAAGTGACAGCTGACTTGAAGTAGACCTAAAGCCAATAGTTAAAGTTCATGTTTTTGCTCTTTGAAATACTATAATAGTTAAAAGACATAACTAAACGTAAGGCCTGGGACACACTGGCTGCGTGGCTTGAGCGTGGCGTTTCTGTTGCGTTTCAGCTGCGTGGCGGCTGCGTCGCGTTTTCTGTGTCTTTGCACATCAGAAGCGTGTCTGACGCGGCGCTGCTGACACGGATCACCCTTGTTCGAGATATGGGAGAGAGTTGTGCAAGCCCTATACTTCGTGTTAAGCATAAATATAAAGCCTACTGATAAAGACACTGTCAGCACAGCAGTATTGACAGCAAAATAGACTACAGAATGTTTCGTTCTGGTTCAATATTTGAAAATTGATAATTAGGCCTATTTATATCTGAATTTGTCAAAAATTTAATTTATTAATATGTATTTGTGTACAAAATAACATATAAACATCTTTTCCTATTCTATTTTGCCAGGAAACGCTTCCAACACGCTTGCGTGTCGCGTGAAAAATAGGCGTCGGTTCTATTTCTAGCATGCACGCGTTTTCCGACGCGCGTGTCACGCAGGCAGTGTGCAAGCTCTAACCTGTTAACATGGGAGCCGAAATAAAAACGGACACGCCGCGTAGCTGAGACGCGCACGCCACGCAGCCAGTGTGTCCCAGGCCTAAGACTATGTTTATTGTGATGCATTATTATTCTCATGCAGTAACTTATATTTACAAGTATACTTATAAGCATAATCTGTTAAGCCCTTGCTCAAGCTACCCAATTGGTCAGAACAGATACCTGCACTCTATTAATCATTAGTTAAGCATTAGTAAACAGTTAATTCATCAATTATAAAGCATAAATATACATTAATAAGCGGATTATAAATATAGCTTTTAATGGTTTATTCTTGACTTATAAGCATATCAATAATGTGTTTAACAGTTGTATTTTCATACTTTATTAATGATCAATTTACAATTTCTAAATGAAATGTTGCATTATTTACTAACCAGTTATTTAGGAGTTGTCAGTGGTTCAAAATATCCATTAGAAAGCGTAAGTAAATTATTAATAAACTATTTAAATGTACATTCATGCATCTTATTATTCAGACATATAGTAATAGTTACTTAGTGTATTAATAAATGCTTTATTAACTTGTATTTCTATTGTAATTCATTGTTAATTCAGATAGTTATAAAGCATTTAGTAGTGGTCAGTTCACTATTTTTGTGAGCTCATCTAAAGTGAGGACTATTCATGCTTTGTAAAGCATTTACAAAGGAGATTTAAAGGCTCAGATATCTTCTAAACAGAAAAATGAAACAAACACAACACAGTGATACAGAACATAGACATATTTCAGATGTATGAATGTACATTTAAATAGTTTACTAATCATTTACTTACACCTTCTAAGTGATCTTATGAACCACTGACAACTCCTAAATAACTGGTTTGTAAAAAATGCAATACTTTATCTAGAAATGATAAATTGATCATTAATAAAGTATGAAAATACAATTATTAAACACATTATAGATATGCTTTTAAATCAAGAATAATATTGATAAATGTCTTTATAAATGATGAATTAACTGTTCACTAATGCTTAACTAATGATTTGTTTTTATAAAGTGTTACCGAATGGAGTGACAAAGTAAAAGTGTCTTTTTATTTAATCATTGTTCCATAATAAATCTATGTCTCTTTTTAATCGTCATCTTTTGTCTTTGTGCAGAACGTTAATTCCAGATTTATATGATTAGACGTATTTTAGTGAAGCTTAATCAAACCAACACCAAGTGATTTTAAATCTTTAATCTGTGAAAAAATCTGTTCTTCAGGAGCGTTTGCTGATCCAGTTGAAATATCAGTGATGGAGGGAGATTCAGTCACTCTAAACTCTGGTCTTACTGAAATGAAGGATGGTGATTCAATTCGGTGGAGGTTTGGAAACACTTTAATAGCTTTAATCAATAAACGGGCCGACAGCATCACTGTATATGATGATGAACTTGATGGGAGATTCAGAGACAGACTGAAGCTGGACGATCAAACTGGATCTCTGACCATCACAAACACCAGAACTGAACATGCTGGAGATTATGTACTGTATTCAGCAGGAGTCTTATCAAAAATATTCAGAGTTTCTGTCTATGGTGAGTAGAGATCATTTGTCTTGTCCTTCAAATATTCTTATTTTTACCAACTATTTATAGTAGGCTACATATTTATTAACTGTTGAATCATTTTATAGTTTGAAATGATTGATCATATAAACACTGACTCTGTTTGAACTGAAAATAAGATTGTTTATTAGATGAGTTCTTATTTATCTGTATTCTTTGTTTTCCAGCATGTTTTCCAGCTTGTCTGCCTGTTCCTGTCATCAGTAACTCTTCACAATGTTCATCATCATCATGTTCATTGGTGTGTTCATCAGTGGTGAATGTGAGTCATGTGACACTCTCCTGGTACAGAGGAATGAGTGTATTGTCCAGCATCAGTGCGTCTGATCTCAGCATCAGTCTCTCTCTACCTCTGGAGGTGGAGTATCAGGATAAAAACACCTACAGCTGTGTGCTGAACAATCCCATCAGCAACCAGACCACACATCTGGACATCAACACACTCTGTCACACATGTGCAGGTACCACAGCACTGATATTAGTTGATGTCAGCGCTGATATTAGTGTTTATTGACTGATCTGATCTCAGTTTGATGTGTTTATTCCTCAGACTCTGTCCACTGTTGTGGTCCTACTGAAGCTGTGATCCGATTGGTCCTCTCTGCTCTGGTGGGCGTGGCTACTGTCATCATTCTGGTTTATGACATCAGATCCAGAAGAGCTGAACGAGATCAAGCACATATTCACACATCAGGTACATGATTGATGATGTCATTTATCACAAACTGATTTTGCATATTTAATGTATGTCAGATATATTTATGCCTTGATATGTTCATCTTTTTTCAGGAAGTCTTGAAATCTAAAGCTGAATTTTAAAGGTTCTTCAAGTGTTTTTTCTGTTTTAGTGTTTTTGTCATAATTAATACTGAATATTTGAGCTTGATTATTTTGGGATGTTTAAAGAAATCTCATTTGTTAGTCTTTATTGTTTATATCTTTCTCTTTATTGTCTTATATTGATAGAAAAAAAACCTGAATGAACAGTCACACAGATCTCACTTTATTACTGCTGTATATTTGCTGTATGTATTTTCTTGGCTTTATTAATAAAGTTTCTCACTCTGAGGTTCAAGAGTCTCTCCATGTTTTATTACATTTATTATGTTGAGCGTCTCCTGGAGGAATACAGACTTTATATAGTTGAAAGATTTCAGCTTTACATTATTAAAATATTATTTGTAAATGTTGACATTATTAGCTCATTATAATGTTTTTGTCCTTCTATCCATAATAAACAAAATCTTGAGATCACAGTGAAATACATAAACACAACATATCGATGCTCTATTTCCTCCATCAGGCAATGATAAAGTCTTTAAATCTCTAGTGTGATTTGTCTCTGTGGTCTCGTCTGAGGAGCAACTCCTCCATCTAGTGACTCACCCTGAACTGACATGTTATCAGGAGTTATTTACTCAGTCTCTGTAATGAGATCCAGTGATTGTGTGTGTTACTCAAGAAAGCCACTAGATGGCGCTGTGTTCAGTATTATGTGGCGAATGCTATGAAACGAGTAACGAAGAATAAAAACACATGTTGAAGTGTTCAATAAACAGACATGTTGAGACTGCACTGAGAAATATTTTAATCAAATCACTGAACAAAACATGATATCAGGAGTAAACTCAAACTAAAAACAGCTCACTGGACCTTTTCTCTTTTTCTGACCATTCTCTGTGAACCGTAGAGATTGAGGTTGTGTGTGAAAATCCTAGTAAATTAGCACCAACAATCATGACATGTTCAAATTCACTAAAATCACCATTCTTCCCCATTCTGACGCTCACTTTGAACTTCAGCAGATCGTCTTGATCATGGCTGTGTCCGAAATCACACCCTATACCCTTAAATATGGCACTATTTGAGAGAACAGTACGGTGTACATTTTAGGACATCCTCAGATCTCAGTCATGACAAAATGACATCAGGCAAAACATCCACAGATGGAAGCGTAGAAGTTTAGAAGTTAGCTAAATAACACATTGCAACTATAGCTAGCTTGTATGTTGGAAAACTACAGTGAAGTTACAGAAATTTTTGGATCTAGACTGTGTTTTTAAAAGCGTAGCGCTGCATTGTGTTCATAGGTTACCAGTGAAACAGCTTTATTTCATCTGTTCCAGAAGCGCCATCTACTGTCTGATGGCGCTTTTCCACTGCATGGTACGGCTCGGTTCGGCTCAGCGCGGAAAGGTTCGGCTCGCTTCGCTTTTCCACTGCGTGGTACGACTCGGCTCGGTACGGCACAGTTCGGTTCGCTTTAGCTCGGTTGCTTTTCCACTGCAGTTAGTACCCCTTCAAAGTGGGTGGGACTGATCGTTACACTGTTTGTAGGTCCGGTGATAGCCGTGTGCGGCTAAGAGCTGAGCTACTTGGAACACCTTTTCATTCCGTTTTGCCCCCGCTCCTCGGCAACCAACGAGAGGAACGTCTGCACCTCGACCACGATTCAGCCAAAAGTTTTGGTCTCTTTTTTTTTCAAGAAAGTAAAAAACAGGTGCTACTGTGTTGGCTGTTGTCTACTGGTTAAATCTAGCGGGTTTAGTGTCTCGTGCCGCAAATCCAATGACGCTGTTAGTGACGATTTTGTCTGACAAATCAGTGATCAGCAGTGTTTTACGTCACATTTTACTACCAGTACGATACGCTTGGAACCTTAACAGACCAGGTACCATTTAAAGCGAGCCAAAGCGAGCCGTACCGTACCATGCAGTGGAAAAGCACCACAAGTGAGCCGTACCGAACCGAACCATACCGTACCATGCAGTGGAAAAGCGCCAAAGCGTGCCATACCGAACCGAACCGTACCGTACCATGCAGTGGAAAAGCGCCAAGAGAGTCCATTACATTTCCATTCGGCCCGTCACTGTTTTTCTGCAAACCAATGCAGGGTTCTCAAGTCTCACGCATTGGCCGTGAGACACACGCAATTCAACCATTCACATGCTCACACGCCACACCGTGTATTTCTTACACTGAAAAGGCAATGCCAACCAAGTTGTCCTGCAAGCTTTATATATAACGTTGTATATGAGGAACAGGCACACAAAGTGAAGTTTCCTGCCTCCAGAACGTATCTAGGCCAGATTGTGTTCGTTACTAGGCAACATAGATGTGTGAACACACGGAAGTTGATGGAACATTCTCGGCCACCGTACATTCGTTACTAGGTACTAGGAAACATTGCGCGAACACATGTCATGATGGAGAAGTTAAGTTGGAAGAAAGCTCGTCTAACATTTTTAGGCTAGAACATTTAACATATAGCCTGTAAAGTATGGACTAGTGGTTATTTTAGTGGTCTAAACAGGGAGAAAGAAAAGGAAATAATACAATGGTAATAATAATTGATTAATAAAAAAATAAAATAATACTATACTATACTATACTCATTGTCATCATTCACAACAGTACAGAAAATAATAATTAACGTTAATCCAGTTTAACAAAATATGTCACTATATGCTCTTTAAAGCAGCATTATGTTACTTTTGAACTTTTGCTCTCGGGGTCCCCCTACAGTTCGGAAACAGTATTGTCTTCTACTACTGTCGCGAAATCTGTCGTGGTTAAACCAGGGGATACAAGTGTGCATTTGTTGACAAGCCGATCCCCCGAACTTTGAAGGAGTTCTCAAACTGAGAGGAGTTGGGCAGAATGCCAGCTTTGCGTGTCATCATCCCAGGTACAGTGGCATATATTTCTAGCCTGGCTGCCAGCCCGAATCCCGCCCACAACATTATTAGGTCGGGAAGTTCGATCTGGACTCGATCCGTTGAGGAGCTATTATGCCCGATCAAAAATTGTTCGGACCAATCAAATTGTCAGGGCGGGCTTTATACGATGATGGACAGATGATCAATCATAGACATCATATCTATGTGAGCAACGGTAACGTAACCATCCACGTCATCGGAGCGCTTGGGTTGAATTCATGGCTGCCGCGGGAGAATTGAGTTGTGTTTATTCCGCTATCGCGTGTGTTATAGAAGATATAGACAGCACATTCATTTTAGAAGAGGAACAGAGAACCGCGATCAAGGCATTTGTCGATGGAAAATATGTTTTTGCCGTCCTTCCTACGGGATTCGGAAAAAGTTTAATCTATCAACTTTAATCTATCTCTCAACGTCACTTACTCCGTTGTTCTGACTGGTTGTTGGTCTATCCAATTGAGTGCAGAGGCCTTTTATTTCCTGGTTCAGTTGATACACGCCCCATAATCACAGCCCAATGGAGCAGTTTCAGACTCACATTCTTTCTAGAATATGAGTATGACGAAGTCAGGCTAATATATTTCAGTATGTCATATGAATATAGTTTCATGGGCTTTATTTTTTTCAAAAGACACAAGATCGCATAGCTCACGTTTACAAGCCAGCGTCTTTACATTAGCCTATTATTGGCTACTGTTTTACATAATGGAATTGCTAATTCAATTCAATGTTTGTGTGGTAGGTAATAGCTATCTTCAATATTATAATATCAAGCTACCATAGATGAATCTGAAAAATCGATTTGCATTATAGCCTGAGGCAAGACACTTTCTCACTAGAAAACTAAATAAACAAACATGACTATCAGCCTGCAGACATTAGGATAGTTACCCTGAACGATTATTTTGTCCGTCTAATCATGCATTATTTACTTGCAAGAATGTTATGTAGCCCCTACCAAACTTGTAAACGGCGTTTAGACATAGGCTTACTTATGATTTTTTTTTTGACGGCCAGCATTGGGCACGCAGTCCTCCTCCTCCTTTAGCTCACGCCAGCGAGCAAACGCTGGATCAATATTGATCCTCATCCAGTCTTTTATTTTGTCACTCTCCCTTTTTCTCTTTCTACTGTCCTCCAACAAAAACTTTGGCTTCTTGGTTTTACTTGCTGCTTCGGCCATGACAACAACAGACAGATGTAAAAAAAAACAAAAAAAAAAACGCTCGCGTCAGAATTTGAGGAAGTGGGGGGTGGTGGGGGAAGTAATGTATGCCGTAAAGCAGTCAAATTTTGTAGTTCTTTTTGTGGTCGGGTTCCTACCCGCACCCCGAAGTTCCATAGTGCCAGTAAAAGCGATACAGACACCGTCAGGCTATGGCAGACGTGTCATTCAACCTATTATAAGTCGATGTACCATATCAAGGGTTTTGGAAAAATATTATAAAGGTTGAAAAAGCTACATAGTGCTGCTTTAATATCTGTACTGCTGCACCTTCAACCCTCTGGGGACCAAAAACGCGCCGACGGTTTTGGCAGATTTTTTTCACATAGCAGAAAAATAGACTCCCATCATTTCTGGTCATACAGAGTTAAGAATTATGAGAAAAAAAAATGTTAAATGTCTACTTTTTTATGTTCCCACATACAATCGAAATAAAATATTGTGCTTTTATAAAATAAAGAAAATAAACAGGGTGTGCGTTATGCCTCTCAGTCTCCGTGAACTTTTTTTCTGGAGCACGTCTCTAAAGGTAAACAAAACTCAGCTAATACTATCCACCCAGCCATAAGCAATATATCTTTTTAATCATTTGAGTTTGTACTTTTAAATGATCTTATTCAAAACTAAAATAAATATTCTCCATTTATGTCATCTATATAAAACGAGAGACGTGTCAGCCATTCTAATTATCTTTCTCTCAGCTCATAATTCTGGTAATGTGACACGCCCACGGAGAGCACGCACTATTCAAACGCTAATGATCTGAAGCAACACATTGAGGCGTAAATGCCCATAGAAACGCACTATATTTTTTTTGTCAGATTAATCTACTGTCGTCTTGCTATATGAGGAACAATCCTGGGATTACCTCAGAACAAGTGCTGGTTTATTTTCACTTCGAGGAGCGAGGAGGATCCAGCTGAGAAGTGTGTAAATGTTTTATTCTTGTGCTTTGTTCTAATCGCGATATAGAATAACATGGTAACACTTTATTTGAAGGGGTGTGCATAAGACTGACATGACACTGTCATAAACATGACACAACACCTGTCATAAACATGAAGGAGTCTTTATGAATGTTTATGACTGTTGTCATTAAGTGTCATTCGGTAAATTATGACACTTTCAATGCAAAGTTGACATTGTTTAAAATGTCTTTGTTATGACAACTTGACATTACCCAAGACAAAAATGTCTTGATTATGACAACTTGACATTAACAAAGACAGAAATGTCTTTGTTATGACAACTTGACATTAACCGAGAAATCATAACCTGTCAACCTGTCACAACTTTGGCCGTCATGACACCATTATAACTGTGTCATGAATATTACCTGTCCTCAAGTAAAGTGGAACACATTGTACTAGTTATAAAGATGTCATTAAGGGTTATTACACTGCAAAATGCTTGAAGTTTGATAATTAGACCTGTTATGACATATGTGTGACAGGTTGACAGGTTATGATTTCTTGGTTAATATCAAGTTGTCATAACAAAGACATTTCTGTCTTTGTTAATGTCAAGTTGTCATAATCAAGACATTTTTGTCTTGGGTAATGTCAAGTTGTCATAACAAAGACATTTTTTGTCTTTGTTAATGTCAAGTTGTCATAACAAAGACATTTTAAACAATGTCAACTTTGCATTAAAAGTGTCATAATTTACTGAATGACACTTAATGACAACAGTCATAAACATTCATAAAGACTCCTTCATGTTCATGACAGGTGTTATGTCATGTTTATGACAGTGTCATGTCAGTCTTATGCACACCCCTTCAAATAAAGTGTTACCAATAACATTATTGTCTGTAAACACAAAAATAGCATACTGTTTAAATTTGAATCATGTTTCTCGGTGTGTGTGTGTGTGTGTGTGTGTGTGTGTGTGTGTGTGTGTGTGTGTGTGTGTGTGTGTGTGTGTGTGTGTGTGTGTGTGTGTGTGTGTGAATGAATGAACGCACAGATACGCACTGTTATAGACAAAATAACAGACAACATTTTGTTGACTAGTTTTGGAACAAGTTTACTCTAAAATAGACATCAAATAAGCTTTTGTTAGGAGTTTCTGCTCATTTGTTAAATATATAGTATGTTTTGTCAATAAACTAATCAACTAAGGTGTTTAGTGTTTGTTCCAATGCAAGCCATATCAAAATACTGAATCCTTAACTTTGAAATATGTATGATCAAATGTATTGGCCTACTAAGACATTTATGGAAAATGGACTATTTTCTTTTTAAGATGTTTCCAACTCTAACTTTGAACCAATTCTGTAGAATGGCCCATATAACCTATTTGAACAGGATTTGTTTCCAGGTATGACAAAAAATTCGCTTTTGACTTTTATTTATATTTAGATTTTATGTGTGTGTATGTATGTATGTATGTATGTATGTATTGTGTGTGTGTGTGTGTGTGTGTGTGTGTGTGTGTATATATATATATATATATATATATAAAATTCTTTGGGGTCCTTGCATTCTTTCTCACACCTGAATGAAAGGCTCATTATTATGCATTATGTTATTATGTTATTATGTATTATGTCTTCTCAGGTGTGAACCAACTAATTATTCAAATGGGGGCTGGGCCGTTGACGCCCATTCACATATTGCCTTGGCAAACAAAAAAAAAAAAAAATGTTTTTTCACAATTTTAATTAATCTACTGTGTTATGTGAATGATTAGGCAGGATGATTTTCAGATCATTTTGAAGCAAAACCTCTAGGCGACAACTTCCATTAGTCAAAAGTCTTGTGGACACATATTTAGTATGTGTTTTGTGGCTTTATTTCAGAAACGTTTATTTTTAGTTTTTTTCAATAACCATGCATAAATAATATTCTCTCAAAAATACAAACATTTACATACATGTTGCTCACATATTATGGTAGCCCCATTTGTGCTATATAGAGTTAATTTACACCTTTGCCATTAACATGTTTATACATAACTGAAAAAAGCACAAATGTCAGTGCATGTCAAAACATTCCCAAGGGCCCCAAAAACCCCTTGGTCCCCAGAGGGTTAAGTGGCTATGCAGCATAACACTGTATCAATATAACACTCGGTGCAGGTAGCACTAAATAAACAGTAAATGCACTGCACCCGAACACAGAAGCATTATCTCTAAATTACACAAATAAGATATACATCGACATATAGTGGGCTAATTATTGCACACAGGAAACATATTGCATATTACAGCACGCTCTGGCATCATGACTACACTACTTAGTCACCCAGTTCAGCGAATAAACTAGTTTGCATAAACATGCATAAATTTCACAACATTCATCACAACGCAGTACAGAAATGCAACAGTAGTAAAAACTTACTTGCTTTTCATAAAACACACAAAAATAAAGAAAAGGATTTCGGAGTCTTCTCTCATCATCCTGAGCACGAACAACTGAGCAGTGTGTGGAAACCGCTTAGGAAACCTCAGCGCTGAACAAATAGGCTTTAAGACATAGCCCATCGTACACATTATTATTGATGCAGTCAAAAACTCTACAACTACTTTGCAACCAGGCCAGAAGCTTTGGCTCAGTTTGGCTAGCTTACGTTATCTGAAACTAAGGGAAATGTTAGTGGGTATGGGAAGGAATGAAGATGTATTTCTTAATTTTATTTTAAATTATATATTATACTGTATTAATAGTCTTTCTAGTTACATTAAGGCTACATGTATTAAAGTAGAGTGCTCTAGGTAATATTTTATATCCGTCAAAACATACATTAACTTTTGTATTTTTGTAATTTTTGTATATGTGTAATTTTGAAATATAACATTAAAGCGTTTATTTGATGTGATGAATTGCTCTGTCATTTATCAGATTTACCAATTGTTATAATTTCAATTTGTGCTGGTTAATTATTGGGGGGGCGGGGCTCCATTAGGACTCCTCCCCTAACTGCATGTGATCTCACTCCAAGCTTTTAATAAAACTTGAGAATCCTGCCAATGTGAAAAATGTTCTCCTCTGCATAGAACTGATAGAGTTGTTTGTTGTATGAAGTTTTGAGTTTATTTAATAAAATACTACTGTACTTGGATCCTACTTCTTCCCCTGCTTCATCCAAAACATGACATTACCAGACTCCAACGAGGGTATCAGACTAAGTCTATCACTAAGTGTTGGAATCTAAGTGGTGGTTCCACAGCTGGATAGGATAGTGAACTGGTTAGAATTTACTGGCAAAAAAGTTGCCAATAAAGTCCTGTAAAAATGTTGGTAATTGCTGTAAAATTGATTACAGTATAATACTGTAAAGCAATTTACAGTTGATTGTTGCATATCAAATACAGTAATTTGTTGCTTTTTTTTACAGTAACATTGAATTAAACTTGTATTTTATTTTACAGCAATATTTTGTAATTTCACTAAAGTACAGTATTTACCTGGCAATAAAGTTGCCAATAAAATCCTGTAAATACCCCCAAAATTCAAGAAGATGCTGTAATAGTTAAACATTTAAAAAGCTGAAAAGAATCATTTTAACAGTAAACTGTACTCTATTATTTACCAGTATATTGATGTACATGCATTAAAATAAACATTTTAAAAAACAAACACAAAGTCAAAGCTGTTGTAGAAAAATATGTATTAAAATAATATCTCATACAGGTTTGGAACAACATGGGGGTGAGTAAATGATGACAGAACTTCCATTTTTGGGTGAACCTAACCCTTTAAGCTCAATCAACAGAATGTCATTATGGTTAACTCACATCTCCTGTTAAAACTCACATTTCTGCCTTTTTTTAAATTTTTTTTTGTATAAATGTTTGTGATAAACAACACAAATGCTGGGGATTGACAACATTCCCTCTAAAACATTTTAACTGTTTTAATGTAAAGTACTTTTTTACATTGTGTGTAAGTTGAACACTTTTTGGCAGAAGAACAAGATTATATATAGAAATAGTTCACCCCAAAATATAAACTCTGTCAGTTATTACTCGCCCACATGTTGTTCAACCCGTAAGAGTTTTGTTCATCTTCGGAACACAAATTAAGATATATTTGATTAAATCTGAGAGCTGGGTCACTCCTCCATAGGCTTCTAAAGGATTGAAACTTGCCGGCCCAGAAAAGTTATTAAAGAAATCGTTAAAATAGTCCAAGTGACTACAGTGACTCAATCTTAAGTTTATCAAGCGACGAGAATACTTTTTGAGCACAAAAAACAACAAAAATAACGACTTTATTCAAGTATTCATTTCCTTCTCTGTTGGCCTCGAGATATTCACGTAGTGTAATAGCGTACTGCTTCTGTGTTATACGTCACACGCATCACACACACATGACCAGCGTTGGCCAATAGTGAGCCTACATGTGACGTACAACACAGAAGCAGTACGCTATTATACTACGTGAATATCTCGAGATTGAGCCCATTTGAGATATCAAATGATGAGATATCATCATTTGTGTTCCGAAGATGAACGAAAGTCTTACGGGGTTGAACAACATGGGGGAGAGTAATTACTGACAGAATTTACATTTTGGGGTGAACTATACCTTTAGGTGTCATTTTATAGACATCTCCTGTAGTTTTTTTTTTATATACATTTGACAACTTACATGCTTAACCACTCAAAGTCCATTAGCCTTCTGAGAAGAGTAGACACATGAGGATTGACTGTGTTGTTCCTCTTGTCTGAGCTCTTTCCACTTTTTTGACTGTCTTGGTACCAGTGCATGGGTTGATTCCAACAAAACATCTGCACAAAAATCAGTCAGAAAAACACAAGCAGAAGCTTTAGGATCACGTGCAGACTAATGAAAATATACCACTTTACAATAAGCATTCGCTGCACTACTAAAAAGGGTTAGTTCACCCCATAATGACATTTCTGTAATTAATTACTCATTAATCTGTCATTAATTAACTACTGACCTTCATTTATTTTCAGGAACACACATTAAGATGTTTTTGATGAAATCAGAGAGGTTTCTGAACCACACATAGACCACAACGTCATTGCAACTTTCAAGGCCCAGAAAGGTAGTAAAAAACACCATTAAAATAGTCCATGTAACTCCAGTGGATCAACCTTAATGTTATGAAGTGATGAGAATAATTTTTGTTCTAACGAAGAACCTGGGGGCTGTTCCATAAACCAAGATCAGAGTATAAGCCAGGCTTATTTCGGTTAGTCAGGCTTATTTTTGGTAGATTCGGTTTCATAAATCAAACTTAAAAAAGTTCAAACTCAGTTACCCTGGCAACTTATGCTGGGAAACTAGCCTGGTCCAGGGCAGGCTAACTGTCAGGCTAAGCCTCAGTTGTTACACAGATCCTCAACACTGACCGACAAGAACACAATGATATTACCACTGACACTCTCTAATACCATTATTGGACTTTATAAATACACAGTATACAGAAAATCAACTTAAATAAGGCTACAATATAGACAATATAGACACATATATAAGGCGTTTTAAAGTTGTCCGTTTAGGACATGTCATTGTTGTAATAAAGACATTTTAATTAAGGAGTGCCTCGGTTATCAGAGAATTCTTTCTCTACACTGTCTCTTATATATATATATATAGTATGTACTTTATTATGTCTTTCAATTCAAACACATTTAACACAATTATACAAATGGACAGTTCCTTTAAAGACATCATATTTTCCCCCAATAAATATTCCTTATTTTTCCTTCTACTTTTTTTCTTTTGTGATAATACCAACACATATAAATAAAACAATAAATAAATATTAATAAAAATATAACATTCACATATATCAAACTCTTATAATGAATGACACATAATTCCTAATAGTTATTCAAGTAATATTATTTAAATATCAAATATTCAATATTAAATAAGTAAATAAATAAAATAACAAATAACTAGAAATAAAAGGGAAGGTTACATAAAAATGTTGTTAATGTAGGCCAATATATATTCCTTTATTTTATGGAATATTCTTTGATTTTAGAGTTGCACATATCTTTTCAAAATGTATACATTTGTTCTTAATTTAATGTTCTCCTCTCCATAATGTACTTTAGAAACCAAATCTAACCACTCATTTAAAACAGGGGATTCTTGCTTTCTCAAAAAAAATTATTGCATTAAAAGCTGTAATTCTCAGCATTCTAAATAAGTATACATTATCTTTATAAAGTAGCATAGGTCCTATACCCAAAACTATATTTTGTATCTTTATATATTTAGTTTCTTTAAAAAAATTTCCCTAAATTAGGCTACTTCTGTTCAATTTCTTTTTTTTAATTAGAAGTATAAAATATATGAGTGTAATGAGCTAGAAGTTCACTGCAACTTATCCAACATCCTAAAGAGAAATTATTATAATTAGAAGATCTAGTGTTATAAAATATCGCATATTAATTTTCCAAGCAAAATGTATATTTTAGTCAGAATTATTGTGCTCCTATTTGGCGCGCATGCGCGCAGCAGCGCTCGTTCAATATGAAGATTAGCAGCAAAATGGATACATTTGCACGACTTTTCTAACATTTACAGATGGAGAATATAACTGTAAAATGTAATTTTTGCACTGAGGGGGGAAAACACATGTCACAAACGCATAAAACCGCACAAAAAATATACTGTTTGATGGTGGATCGATTTGATCCACGATCGACCTCTAGGGCTGCTTCAGAAACGCGTGCACACGCAATTATCTAGACTAGATAAACCTGGCTCAAATTAGTGAGATTGCGTGAACTTCACTTACCTTTTATGGAACCACTTTAGCCCCAACTTATTTGTTAGGCTCATTCAAGTCCGGTTTTGGAGTTTAATCCCCGCTTTTCTAAGCTTCATTTATGGAACAGCCCCCTGGAAGCACTGCACTGTGTTTACTACATTAACAGTGTCAGAGACTGACACAGAAGAGAAGAGATTGTTGAATTAAGTCGTTATTTTTGGGGGGGGTTTGCGCACAAAAAGTATTATCATGGCTTCATAACATTATGGTTGATCCACTGTAGTCACATGGTCTATTTTAACAATGTCTTAACTGCCTTTCTGGACCTTGAAAGTTGCAATCATTTTGCTGCCTATGTGTGGTTCAGAAAACTCTCGGATTTCATCAAAAATATCTTAATTTGTGTTGTGAAAATGAATGAAGGTCAGTAGTTAAATAATGACAGAAATGACATTTTTGGGTGAACTAATCCTTTAACATACACATTTATATTTAAGTAATCTGTTACCTTTGAACAAATTCAAGTGTGTAGGATGCCTCGTGCTGGTACACCAGATTAAAGTTGTAGTAAGTTGCAAACAAAGCAGCAAATCCAGCCATAAAATTGGGGTGTGGATTCATAACGACTTGACCCTCAATACTCAGCATCCACTGGGTTGCAGTGAGAATTTCACCTAAAAATAATAAATATAAGAAACACTTTCTAAAAATGTATGCTAAAATACCACAGGCAAAATGTATTAAGTAATTTAAAGATTTTGGAATGTACATTACCTAAGACAATCAGTCTCGGAGAGTCTGGAAGTGTAGAACTTTTTTACACATCAGCTGCTGTTGCTGACATCTACAAGTAAAAGAAAAAAAAGGAAAAAATGTCTTGAGATATGAGATGCAAATGTGGATACACAAAATGTCCTCTCACAACTCTTAAAGGGGCATTTTATTTCCCTGCCCTCATCAATATGGCATTTTAAATGCCTAATTAAAGGGATAGTTCAGTTTGAAATACATTTTTGGTATGTTTTAGCTTACCTCAAGGGCATCCAAGATGTAGGTGTCTTTGTTTCCACAGTAGTTTCAATTTTGATATTTTTAGGTCAAACCGTTCTTGTCTGTCAGTCATATAATGCAGGTCTACGGGGTCCACCTCAAAGAGCATACACAGAGAAGTCCAAATTAAACATGATTTAATGACTTGTAAATGTAAGTACACATTGATGGTCTAAGACGCGAAACGAGCGGTTTGTGTGAGAAAACGAACAGTATATCGATTTTACCTCTTGTAAACACAGCCACGTCCAAGTGATCTGAGGTCGTGGCTGTGTTTACAAGAGGTAAAAACTGTTCGTTGTTTCAAAGTGAAATATCCATTTAAGTTATTCAGAGTTGTACATGTGAAAGGAAAATATCCAATCTGGCAAATCAGTGTTGTGTCTATTTGGTCAAATCTGGCACCTTTACGATACTTCTGATAACCTGTATATGCTCTCTATAGATGAGACTTAAAAGCTGCAAATTTTGTAAATGCACGGGAACAGGTACACCACAGGTAAAACAGCAGTTTGGAACATTACTGTGACCTATTATGGTTAGTAAAACCTACAATGGTATTGCTGTCATGTTGACACAATTTACAGTGATACATTTCTCATTTAGATTTAGGTTCAAGTTATATTAAGAAAACGATAACTATGGAAATTTTGAACAGAAAATAAAATGAACTTTCAATGAACGTTTTACATGCTCTCAATAAGAAATCCAAACTAGTGAAATAAATGAGAAAATAGCAGCATCCAACGATCTTAAAATCATATATTGTAATATTTTCATCAGCAAAGCTAACTGCACGTGCGTATTGTTTTGTCTCACCAACACAGTGGATTTGTCTTGTCTGCCAAACAACTGCAAATGCGCAAAAAAAAAACTCTCGGGAGCAAAGGCGAATAGGCATATATCCTATCATTTTTCGCAGCAAATTGCTTTGCGTTAAATTTAGTTACGCAGGCCTTTGTTAAACACTGGTTTTACATGCTCTCAATAAGAAATAAAAACTGGTGAAGTAAATGAAAATAGCAGCATCCAACGATGTTAATATCATAGCCTATTCTATTTTTTTCATCAAGAAAGCTAACTGCACGTGCGTATAGCTGTCACGGGGTGGTTCAGGAAGGACAGAAGAAGGAATAAATCCAAAACTAGTTTTATTCTAAATACAGGCAAACAGGCAAACGGGTGAGACAGCGTGTAAAACACAACAATACCGGACACTGAACAGAAGACAGGCAGGAACTCAAATACACAGTGATGATAATTACAAATGACAGGCAGCTGTGAGGGAGGTAATCAGTGTCCATGGATACAGATTGGTGGCGGGAAACTCAGACTGGGGAACACACGTGTCAAAACAAAACAAACTGAAAGTCAAACAGAAGCCTATTGGTGACAATAGCCTAGTTCACCAACACTTCAGTGAATTTGTCTTGTCTGCCAAACTGCAAATGCTCTAAAAAATACTCTCTTGAGAGCAAATGCGAATAAAACTGTAACAAACTGCAGCATTCATCCACAACATTTACGATGGTTTTACCTTAGTTCAGCTTCGTCTCAATACTGTTAGCTGCTATGGCGC
The DNA here is from genome assembly GCA_036326025.1 of Chrosomus eos. Taxonomy (NCBI): domain Eukaryota; kingdom Metazoa; phylum Chordata; class Actinopteri; order Cypriniformes; family Leuciscidae; genus Chrosomus; species Chrosomus eos. Next base: position 247,360 of record JAZAVI010000229.1, read on the forward strand.
GCGTTGCCTCGCCTGAAACAAGAAGTTTTAAATTAAAGACACATTCCTTTACTGAATAAACGTACCGTTTCGGGGGGGGGGGGGGGGGGGGGGGGGGGGGGGGGGGGGGGTGGGGTTGGAGGGGGGGATATTGGAATCAAACACTTTTACATCCAACTAAATGTCCTGATAACACGCAGTTGTTAACAAGTCGATAAAATTAATTGCATGACATGCCTATGAATTATGTTCATAATCGCTTAAACAGCATTAATTAATACATTAGATTGTAATATCTATGGACGTAAATTTAAGTTAACTTACCAAAAATTGAGTAAATAGTGGCTTTTATCTTCAGCTCTTCTTGCCCTGCAACTGACTGTTATTCAGCCCGCGCAATCCCATAATGCCACATCACAGTAAATTGTTGTAAAACGTATGAATACAGTGAAAACACCTCTTACCTGTAAATCAATTTACAGTTGACAGGGAAATATACTATAAACATCTGTAATACTCTTTTTGACCCATAATGCATTGCGAATTACAGTAATAACTTGTAAAATGATAAAACAATAAATTTCTGTAGAATTTTGCTGTAGAATCTACAGCAATTTGTTACAGTGTGGGCTTGTTAGGCTTTCCTGTTAATTGACATGTTGGACAAGTTTTCATATATTGTCTAATGTTTACAAACTATGTTTTAAATAATGTAAAGCTGTATATGTTGCGTTCTGCTAAAACATCAAATATAAATCTATATTCTTCAGGAGGTGCTCAACATAATACATGTAATAATACACTGAGAGACTCTTGTATGGTATTGTCTACAGTACACACATAGAGAAAAAAACCATGTAATACTAAATATTTAAAACTTTAAATCTTTAATCAGTATTTATCATTCAGGACCACAATAAATTCAAACATCACTTAAAGGAAATATAAATGACAAAAAAAAAAAAATCAGATTATATTTGAAACAGTAATAGAGTTTAAAGCCATTGCAGTTGTTGTGATCAGATCATAATTTGTGATGTAACAGAATCACAGAGTTTGATGAATGTTCTGTGAAACACGTGTTAATCACCTCCATCATTTCAGATTCCTGTAACACAAACTCAAAGAGTCAAAGGAGAAAAAACAACCCTGATGCATGACAATTAATAAATAACAGACATTTGCTGCCAATTTTTCATGGCGATTGTGATTGGGCTCCACACAACATCAAACACAGAAAACACTTTTACTTCAGACGAGAATCACGTCACACTGAAACTAATGCTGCTGCTGTTTGAGCTTCAGTGTTTTATAACCAACATTTTAAAAAACAAACAGTGAATCTGTTATAGAAAGAACTCTTCAAATTGACCAGAAATTAGGTAAAATCCAATACGGATGCTGGTTCACTCATGGGTTCGTGAGACCCTTCTGCGAACCATTGAAATTTTGAATAATTTTGAAACTGTTATGGTGTGTAATGATCCCTTCTTTAATGAAATCACGTGACTTTGGAAATTTGATACACACTCCAAATATCTGGTTAGAAACAAATGATTCACAAAGGTTTCAAAAAGTTTCACAAATAGTGTTTAGAAAGCGCCCGTCACTACTGGAAGGATTATGTGATTGATTATAAGCGCTTAAAATGGCTGAATCCCTTATCAGTGCCTATATCTGCGTCTCGTCATTGTGGTCGTACAAAAATGATCAGACAGACAATGCTGTCTACTCGTGTGGTTCATCGTAGATGACCAGACCCCATCTAGAGGCCACTTCACTGCTTAAAGATTCTCCAAATAACTAAACCACACCCACTATGGACCTTATTCAGAGCAGCGCCATGACAGATATGGAAGCATTAGACTTAACCATGTTTTCAATGGCATTCGCTGTGAAAAGCTGTATAATTTTATTGTTTGTGAGTTTTTTGTCCACTGATACTTTTTGGAAAGTTAGTTTTTCTGTATTTCCTTAGCACAACAATCCAAAAACACATTGAATAACAGTACAACCCACTGAAGAGATGTCAAGAATATGTCTATCCCTCACAGCCTCGCTTTCATTACCATTAAAAATCAAAGATGGCGCTGATATGAATAAGGTCTATAGCGCAAATCTGTGGTGTGATACAAGAGAAAGTCGCACCTAAACCGAATATGTGGTCTGAAATACAATATTGCTATGGACGACAACGTTTATCAGAAAATATGTGAATGCAGCAATTGACCAATCAGAATAAAATATTCCTTAAAATAAATGCTAATATCATCAGTGCTGTAGTATACCTGCACATGTGTGACAGAGTGTGTTGATGTCCAGATGTGTGGTCTGGTTGCTGATGGGATTGTTCAGCACACAGCTGTAGGTGTTTTTATCCTGATACTCCACATCCAGAGGTAGAGAGAGACTGATGCTGAGATCAGATGCACTGATGGCGGACAAGACACTGATTCCTCTGTACCAGGAGAGAGTCACATGACTCACATTCACCACTGAACAGACCAATGAACATGATGATGATGATGATGATGAAGAACAGTCTCTACTGATGACAGGAACAGGCAGACGAGCTGGAAAACATGAGAGAATAAAGATAAATGAGGATGAATGAAGATATTCAAGCAGACGAGAAAGAAACTTCGAGAGGAACCAAGATTTCTGTCAGGACCACTATCGTCAAATACGATTGACAATTAGCATACAGTTTTGGATTGGCGATATAGTTCTTTTCTGTTCTGGGCAAGAACTCCCTGCGCATCCATGCAGCTTAGCATAGTGAAGAGCAGCAATAACCCTCCAAAACAAAACCATATGCCAATGGCACAAACACAAACTGACTGCGAATATCTGAATGCCTTTTTTTAAATATAAATACAGTTACCTGAGTGAGCTACAGCAGAAAGCATGTTGACAATACCGGAAAGCCTTAAGCAACAAGCATGTTGCCCTTACCCTGATAGCTTTTAGCAATGAGCATTAAAAGAAACTTAGCTTAGTTTCGTGAAGACTTTCAGAGATGAATCAAAGTCCCTCATTCAGTATTACTAATATTATAGAATAACTGTTATTCTATAGTCTTTGGATGAATGGAGAGTGAATTACAGCCAGCTGTGACATCTTCTCTTCATTTGGGCAGTGCAGATCTCATCTGAACTTGTTCTTTTGTCAGAATAACTTCAGCGAGTCCTGTTTCAATAATGCAGCGCTGCGAGAAGCAATGCAAACTCAGGTCACTTCCAAATCAGGCATCTTATATTCAATTCATGTTCAAATTCATGAACTTAAATTAATCTGATGTGAAATCCTGGACAACGAAATCCTCTCTAAATTCCCGATTGCATGATTTCTGTGAGATTATACGGTTTTGTCTGCCGAATTTCACCATTTATTCAGCTCCTGAGAAACGTGATAGCTGCTGATAATACTGAAGGAGCTTATATATCGTCGCTGTCCGATGAAAACCGCGTATGTCCATTTTGCCGATTTTGAGATTTTTCGACAGATAGAATGTCCGGGTTCATTTCCGTATACAGTGTGCGTCACATGTCTAAATGACCAATGAAAAGTTGTGAAATCATGTCATCTGATTTTCACGTATATCCATTTGGTGTCAAAGCTGTCAATCACGCCGCGTATCTCCCGCCCTGTGGAGGCGTCTCGCAGGTCTAAGCGTCTCTGGAAGCTCAGGATTGTATAGCCGAATAACTCTGTGAGGTAAAGTATAAGCAAATGTTTGTTTTTGACAACACTGTTCAAGTTTATTATATATTCGCAATATATTCACAACTGTTATTTACCGGTAAATGGTCTAGAGGAAGTAATTGTCACTGTTTATTGTGGAGATGTTAACGCACGGGTCTGTTAACAATAGCCTACTTTTAAGGTAGTCTAATATTTTTCTGACTAATAAATTACTGACACAGTAAAGGGTAGATTTAAATAAAGAATAACGAATAAAGAATAATGAATTTTAAATAAAGAAAAGCTAAATTCAAATAAAGAAAAAACTAAATTTAAATAAAGAAAAATTACATTTAAATAAAAAAAAACGAAAATTGAATGAAGAAAAAACGAAAATTAAATAAAGAAAAAAACGAAATTTAAATAAAGAAAAACAAAATTAAGTTAAATTAAAAACGAGATTAATTTAGATTGATAACATAAAAAGGCTAATACATGTTGGGTCGGTGTACTTTTTCGTTCATTTCGGAATGAAAGATGAAATGTAAAAAAAAAGGGGGCAGCTTGTTTTTTTGTTTAAAAGAACAAAACAGAAATGGCTGTATTTTTTGTAGGCTACATAGCATAGCCTACTTTGTTATTGTTTTAGTATCATAATGATTAATGAATGCACGCACAATTATCCGTGAACATGATTTGAAGCCTTTCAACTTGTGTGTGCAAAATTCAGAATTAAATAAATGTGCAGCAATTTGTACAAATAGAGTATGTAGGTCTATACTGTTGTAGCCATTAAATGAGCGCATTTAGTTTCATATTTGTTAAAATATTATGTTTTTTTTTCTTCCATTTTTGTTGATTTATGAAAAGTGAACAGCACGAGTAATAGGATGCACAATTTGAGACATGGAGTGTCAGACATGATTTTGACCACTTCATTAAGTTTTATTTTGTGGAAAACCTTTCTTTAAAGTGAATTTCGTTTTCTATAAATTGTATCTTAATTTTAATTCATTTTTCAACAACCAATTGCCTGGAGTGGATTTAATAAATAAGAAGAAAATATATAGCAATATAATCATGAGGCGCCCGCGTGGTCACATTGCACGTTAACTGGAGCGCATCTCATCCTAACTTAACAGTGTATGCCTCACACAGACATGAGAAAGACATCGAATGCACAAAGCTTGAAAAGTCTTTAAACGAAATAATTCAAAACGAAAAGAAAAAGGCTAGCCTACTCTCTGATTATGTATGATTATATGAGTGTATTGATTCATTGTGCCTTCATATTTTGCAAGAGACATTTAATAAACTCAGCGTATTTAATAAAATGAGACATATAGGCTATTTAATAAACTGAATGTATTTAATAAACTGAGCGTAGCCTATTCATCTGTCAATATGAAACGCGACTTGGCCATTCTAATTAATGATCGGAAGAACGCGTATCGACCACCGTTACTGTAAAATATGCACGTATGTCCATTTAAACTCGATTTTGGTCAAATGTGGATTATATCATTACACTGGCAATTATATGGTTACATTTAAAGATACCGTACCAAGTATGACAACGCTACGTTCAACTGCTTTTGAATTACCTTGTTTTTTTCACTTCCTGAAAAGTAACCGTTTTGGACATACGTGAGTTTCATCGGGCAGCGACGATATGGATGCTATAACAGGCGTTGCATTCCTATAGGTAGACGCGTATCAGCTGATGCGAGCTTGACTAACATGTCCTGAACTCATGCTTGATGATCAAAATTAGAGCATTTAAAACAATTTACAAGAAAGTTCAATATAAATCTGGCTTTTAATGTAAAAAAGTAAGAGAATCAGTAATTCTCACTAATTAGTCATGATAAGATACTTCTTCAGATCTAACTGTAAAAAATAAATCATGTGAAACTGATATTTAACTTATATCAGATATTTAAGGCCAGCTGAAAATGTTGATGTTCCAGCGCAGTCTCATCCCAAGAAGTCATATATTGACGTCTTGTCTTGGGACGTCTTTTGACCATACGTCAATATCCGCCTTTTTAGGGTACCCTTAAACGTTGGTTAGATGACGTTATCGGATCCTAACTCTACCCCAGACCTAAACCTACACCTAAACCTACCCCGTCACCTAACTGACGTTAAAGGTAAAGCGTCAGTTGTATGACGTCCCAGGATCGTCATATAACCGACGTTTAAGGGTACCCTAAAAAGGCGGATATTGACGTATGGTCAAAAGACGTCCAAAGACGTCAATATATGACTTCTTGGGATGAGACTGTGTTAGATGTTCAGTTGTGGTGTTTGTGATGGTCAGAGATCCAGTTTGATTGTCCAGCTTCAGTCTGTCTCTGAATCTCCCATCAAGAACATCATCATATACAGTGATTCTGTCTAACTGTTTATTGAATTCAGCTATTAAAGTCTTTCCAAACCTCCACTGAATCACATCATCCTTCATTTCAGTAAGACGAGTGTTTAGAGTGACTGAATCTCCCTCCTTTACTGACACTAACTCATTAATTCAAACTGAACAACAAACAGAAAGTTCAACACAGATTAAAACAGTCATTTGCAAAAGTAAATGGTTTGAAATTTAAATTTGAAATGAATATCATCATTAAACAACAGAAGCAAAATGGAGTTTGGATTAATAAGTGTATCTTTGTGCTGATTTTAAAACAGCTGAAACTGATATTTAACTCACCAGAGACAAAGAGTTTGAAATTCCTCATTCTGTTGGTCTGTAGTTTATAATATCCATCATGTTCAGTTGTGGTGTTTGTGATGGTCAGAGATCCAGTTTTATTGTCCAGCTTCAGTCTGTCTCTGAATCTCCCATCAAGAACATCATCATATACAGTGATTCTGTCGGTCCGTTTATTGATTTCAGCTATTAAAGTCTTTCCAAATCTCCACTGAATCACATCATCATCCTTCATTTCAGTGTCAGAGTTTAGAGAGACTGAATCTCCCTCCATCACTGGCACATACATCGGTAAAACACCTGAAGAACAGAGTTTTTCACAGATTAAAGCTTTAAAATCTCTTGATGTTGGTTTGAAGCAGCTTCATTAAAATACTTATAATAATTTAAATGTGAAATCATATTCTGCAGCAGTACAAAGACAAATACAAAGATGATGAATGAAAAGAGAAAAAGATTTATATATGGAACAATTACTAAAATCAATAACTGAAACACTTTTACTGTAATGTTTAATGTCACACTAAAACTGCTGTTGATTATCTGAGCTTCATATTTATAATATTTTATTTAATTGATCCATAATAACTGAGTTTAGAGCTGAATTCAAACTTGATCTGACAGGAAAATCACAGTTCAATTATTTCTATATGTTCGTTCTGTTTAGGTTTAGTTTTCTCTCTGTTTGCTCTGTTTCCAGTTGCCTGTGTTCTCTATCATGAGTTCATCAATCTCAGACCTGTTTCTGTTCTTCCAAAAATCTCCCTGTTATTTAAACCCTGAGTTCTCTGACGAGAGGTTCTCTCGTATTGTGCAAGTTAGCTTAAGCTACGGTTAGTCATCTTTTCTCGAGATATTGAAGCCAAAAAAACAGGAAGACGGTTTGTCACAAATGGTTTATTACATTAAATAGCTTAAATTAAACAATAAATAAACAATATCCTAAAACAACAAAAATAATCTGAATGGTGTATGAATTAATTTCAAATTTGTCATAAAAAAGAGGTGTAAACATTTTTGAACTCACCAATGACAATGAGTCTGAAACTCTCTCTGATCACACTGTTGATCTGTAGTTTATAATCTCCTTCATGTTCAGTTCTGGTGTGTGTGACGGTCAGAGATCCAGTTTGATTGTCCAGCTTCAGTCTGTCTCTGAATCTCCCATCAAGAACATCATCATATACAGTGATTCTGTCGGCCCGTTTGTTGATTTCAGCTATTAATGTGTTTTCATCTCCAAACCTCCACTGAATCACATCATCATCCTTCATTTCAGTAAGATCAGAGTTTAGAGAGACTGAATTTCCCTCTGACACAGCCCATGCCCTTTCTCGAACACCAAACGAAACTGAAGAACAAGCACAAACTACACACAGATGTGCAAGATGTTAAACACTACTCTCTTGTGTCTTTTGCTTGTTCAGTGCAGTGTGTACAGGAGTTTGTCTGCATGTGCACAAATACGCTGTATATGTATATAGGTATGCATGCACAATTAATGAATGTTACAGTTATTGAACTAAACTGAGTCAACACTGAAGTGACTTGAGATGAATAGTGATTGGCTTGTTAGAGCTGATGAGAGAATTAGTTTTGAATTTGTTTCTATTGTGAAGCTTCTGTGAAACAATCTATATTGTAGCTTGTATGTAAATTCAAGAAATAAATAAATAAATATATATATACAGGTATATATATACAGGTATATATATATATATATATATATATATATATATATATATATATATATATATATATATATATATATATATATATATATATATATATATATATACTGTATACGCATACACACACACTGAATATGCATACAAGCCAAGTCATAAAGTTTCTAAAGTGCTGTGCGTGTACGTGTGGATATTTATGTATATATGTAGTACACACACACACACGTATACACACACACGTATACACACACACACACACACACACACACACACACACACACACACACACACACACACACACACACACACACAATATATATATATATATATATATATATATATATATATATATATATATATATATATACACACATTCACAAATCATAAGCCTGCTGTGATATTACATTTTGTAAATGTAAACAACCTTGTGCATTCGTTTACAGTAGCAGTTACAATGATGTAGTGCTAGTCATTTGTCCTGCATTGGATATTGATTAGTTTTGCATGAATTATGAACATTTTCAGTAGTTCTCTGGGAAGCATTAAAAAATAGTAGTTATTGATTAGTTATTAGTGAACTACTCAGGGCCGTGCACAGGGGGGTGGCCCGGTGGCTAAAGACGAGACATGTGCCCGCTCTCCGACGAAAGTTTCAGAATAGAATTTTGTCCAATTAACAGGTCGATTACAAATTATAATCCACATTACAGACAGTGGTTGATCCACTAAATTAGTATTTTGGCAATTTGTTTTTGTATTTCTGTCAGTAATATTTCGCTCCTGGTCTTCAAATAGTGCTAACAATTTTGGAAAGAAAATTAGAATTCTTGTTCAATCAAATGATTTAACCTGATCTAATCTAATATAGGCTAAATACAGTTGTAAGAGTACTAAAAAATTGTAGGCCTACTTAAGTAAAAGTATTGCTACTTAAGTAATAATTTACTTGAGTAGCCTAAAAATATGACTCAAGTAGGAGTAAATAAGTAGTTTGCTTAAAAACTACTCAAATAATACGTTACAAAGTACTTTAGTATTATTTTTCTATATTTACCCAAAATGGGAAGATGATAGTGATATGGAGCACTATAAACACTCAACCCTTTAATGCAATGCGAATCAACATAGCTTATCATATAATTTAATCAAATTATATATTCTCACTCTGTGATAAGAAGCAACATGAAACCAATTTCAAGATTTTTTTAAAAGAAAAACATTTTTTTTACATCTTACAAATTATTTGATGTAGGTGATGCAAATATTTGACCACAACTATATATATATAACTAAATAAAAACTTTTACTTCAGAAAAGACTAGACTTTTACTTCAGAAAAGAGTAATTAAACACGAAAACTAATGCTGTTGGTTATTGGAGCTTTATATTTATTTTATTTTAGTGAATCTATCCATAATAACTGAGTTTAGAGCTGAATTCAAACATGATCTGACAGTATAATCACAGTTCAATTATATGAGAATAACAGTGAATGATAATCTCTCTAATTAATTTAACCACTAATTTTTCACATGGTAACAGAACGGAAACAACTGAAGTCATAAAAACACATTTTAAACTCACCATCCAGACGCCAGAAACACAAACAGAGCAAAACTAATTTGAGAAACATGTTCTTCATCGGTTCACTGAAAAGCCCACGATAGTAACTCTTAATGTCTGAAACACTCAGATTGA